>CAJHQQ010001854.1:0-80107 GCA_905132885.1 Moricandia moricandioides
TTTAGAGAAAGACAAAGACAAAAACGTTTTAAGACATGTCTGTTAAAATGACTTATGAATGAAGGGCTTGAAGTCATTAGGCAAAGGCTACATGTTCTTTCTCAATTCATTGGATGGAATTGTAACACCCGTCTCCTCCTCTCTTGAGAACGGCGTGCTACTACTGATAAAATATCGAATTAAACCGATTTATAAAAATATCAAATAACATATATCAAAATATTTAATAAAATAAAAGCGGGATAAATCATTTTTTTTTACATTAAATAACAGAAATAATTCATATCAAAATATCAACTAAAACCGAATGAAAACCGATATAAATACGACGATCCCCAAGACACCAAACCGTCCAGATATCCGACTACTCGTCATGCTCACCTGAAAGGGGAAGAAAGAGGGGGTGAGCAACAGGGGAGTCGCTCAGTGAGGTATGGGATGCTAGACACGCAAACCACTGACATGAGTAATAGAACTCCCACTATGGAAGTTTAGCTCTAACACGAACAAACACAATGCCTAGAGCATCACACAAAACAAACAATGCGATGATAGCATACCGCTAGTCCATACACCCCGCATTTCCTCATAAGGATATACATACTCTGCGTCGCTAGTACAGTATGTCTCTGTACCCCCGCCCATAACCATCTGCGTCAGATGCAAACGTCTCTGCACCACGCACCACACAACAATCTGCGTCGATAGTCCGAACGTCTCCGAACCCCCGCCCACCACATCTGCGTCGATAGCCCAGGCATCCCTGAACCCCCGCACACCTCACATAGTCCCTACCGAATATCTATATATATATATATTATATTTATCATCAATTAACATCACACAATCCAATCACAGTTGAATCCTCTAGACCCCTAGTTCCGGTTTACAATGAATTAACTAACTACCAATCACGACTCTAACAAATGGATCATGCTTCGAAATCTAAACTACAATAGGAAGAATTCTACACTGGTACGAGATTTACGGAATAGACCCTCACCTTTGCCATAACGGAAAACGTGAAGCATATCGGAAATAACAAGATGACTTGAACGACAAACTTAGGGTTTCGCCATGGACCTCACTTCTCGCCACAGTACAGCAGATCGGAAATTATATACAAGGCAATAGATATAAAAATAAATATAAAAAACTAGGCCAATGCTTACTTGATATACAATAAATAAGAATAATAACAAGGAAACTGAAACATACGTATTAGCTTACAATTTACAACGAAGGTGGCAAGCTATTACTAAACTGGAAGAAGGGAAGCTTGGTGCGCAAGCAAGAGGTAAAGCTTACCCTAATTTTACGTTTCTCTTTGGTTAAGGACACGACTCCATCTCCGACAACACGGCAACGTCTCCGGTGACAACGGATACACCACCGCTGGTGATAAAAACACGGCGGTGCAGATCGGCGATTGGTCGCACTGAGATGATGGCTCCAGCTTCACCTTCTCTCCTCGTCTGGGTCACGTTCTCCATCACACAGATCTGGTACATGCACCACGCACCATGACGACATGAGGCGTGATGACAAGGCTGCGACGGTGGTGATCCGTTGGTGATGAACGGAGACGACAATTAAAAAGAACTCCTCTTCATTTCACACACGATCACTTAAAGCATGAAGGCATGAAGGAATGGAGAAGAAGAGAATAATAAAAGAGGAGGAAGAAGGAGAACGTAAGAAGAAGGTATGGAGAGGGAGGTAAGTATATTAATAGAGGCGGCTCACGTCTTTAGGTTTAGAGAAAGACACATGAATACAAAATAGGTATAAAAATAATATACACGATTAATAATAAAAGAAAATACGGCTCGGTTTGGTTTTAAAAAATTATTATAATTTGAAGTAAACCAATACCGGTTTAGAGGGAAGCTGGGTCACGGTCGTTACAATTCTCTCCCCCTTAATCGGAATTCGTCCCGAATTCAAAATGGAACCCGAAAAGAACTTCAACGACTACGAAGGAAAGAAGAACACGATATGAGAAACAAACAAAAATGTGTCTTTTTTTTTTTTTTGAAAACTCCCAATCCCAAAACATTAAAAATCGTTGAAATCCACGTCCCATAAATCGCCATCCCGGGTCAGAGCCGGGACAGAACCCCGCTCTGATACCAAATTGTAACACCCGTCTCCTCCTCTCTTGAGAACGGCGTGCTACTACTGATAAAATATCGAATTAAACCGATTTATAAAAATATCAAATAACATATATTAAAATATTTAATAAAATAAAAGCGGGATAAATCATTTTTTTTACATTAAATAACAGAAATAATTCATATCAAAATATCAACTAAAACCGAATGAACACCGATATAAATACCACGATCCCCAAGACACCAAACCGTCCAGATATCCGACTACTCGTCATGCTCACCTGAAAGGGGAAGAAAGAGGGGGTGAGCAACAGGGGAGTCGCTCAGTGAGGTATGGGATGCTAGACACGCAAACCACTGACATGAGTAATAGAACTCCCACTATGGAAGTTTAGCTCTAACACGAACAAACACAATGCCTAGAGCATCACACAAAACAAACAATGCGATGATAGCATACCGCTAGTCCATACACCCCGCATTTCCTCATAAGGATATACATACTCTGCGTCGCTAGTACAGTATGTCTCTGTACCCCCGCCCATAACCATCTGCGTCAGATGCAAACGTCTCTGCACCACGCACCACACAACAATCTGCGTCGATAGTCCGAACGTCTCCGAACCCCCGCCCACCACATCTGCGTCGATAGCCCAGGCATCCCTGAACCCCCGCACACCTCACATAGTCCCTACCGAATATCTATATATATATATATTATATTTATCATCAATTAACATCACACAATCCAATCACAGTTGAATCCTCTAGACCCCTAGTTCCGGTTTACAATGAATTAACTAACTACCAATCACGACTCAAACAAATGGATCATGCTTCGAAATCTAAACTACAATAGGAAGAATTCTACACCGGTACGGGATTTACGGAATAGACCCTCACCTTTGCCATAACGGAAAACGTGAAGCATATCGGAAATAACAAGATGACTTGAACAACAAAACTTAGGGTTTCGCCATGGACCTCACTTCTCGCCACAGTACAGCAGATCGGAAATTATATACAAGGCAATAGATATAAAAATAAATATAAAAAACTAGGCCAATGCTTACTTGATATACAATAAATAAGAATAATAACAAGGAAACTGAAACATACGTATTAGCTTACAATTTACAGCGAAGGTGGCAAGCTATTACTAAACCGGAAGAAGGGAAGCTTGGTGCGCAAGCAAGAGGTAAAGCTTACCCTAATTTTACGTTTCTCTTTGGTTAAGGACACGACTCCATCTCCGACAACACGGCAACGTCTCCGGTGACAACGGATACACCACCGCTGGTGATAAAAACACGGCGGTGCAGATCGGCGATTGGTCGCACTGAGATGATGGCTCCAGCTTCACCTTCTCTCCTCGTCTGGGTCACGTTCTCCATCACACAGATCTGGTACATGCACCACGCACCATGACGACATGAGGCGTGATGACAAGGCTGCGACGGTGGTGATCCGTTGGTGATGAACGGAGACGACAATTAAAAAGAACTCCTCTTCATTTCACACACGATCACTTAAAGCATGAAGGCATGAAGGAATGGAGAAGAAGAGAATAATAAAAGAGGAGGAAGAAGGAGAACGTAAGAAGAAGGTATGGAGAGGGAGGTAAGTATATTAATAGAGGCGGCTCACGTCTTTAGGTTTAGAGAAAGACACATGAATACAAAATAGGTATAAAAATAATATACACGATTAATAATAAAAGAAAATACGGCTCGGTTTGGTTTTAAAAAATTATTATAATTTGAAGTAAACCAATACCGGTTTAGAGGGAAGCTGGGTCACGGTCGTTACAGGAATACTAACGACCAAGACTTGACACAACGGCTTTTTAAAATATATGGATGGAGTGTAAGGACAAACAATTTAAGAAATTCATGCACTACCCACGGCTGAGGAAAGTCTTTAGACAAAGACTGCATGTCCGCTCTTCACCTCAATTCGTTGAATGGAATTAAAGACTGATATGCCTCATAGAGTTTATGTGAGGAGGCAGAGGAAGGAAGGAGAAGGGAGCACGGAGTGACGTGGTGAATAAGAGAAAGTCTTTTACGGTTTATAAGTGTGTATTGTACTTGGGCCTCGAAGAGTATATAAGGGGACCCAAGAAGAATAAGTCGGTGGGTTAGTTGTTTTGTACAGGCTTGCTTCTCATGGAGAGCAAGAGAGTATTGATTTGAGAAAGGCTTAGTTCTCTGGTTTGTAGAGACTAAGAGAGGGAGGTTGGGAGGTTAATAAACAATAATCATCTTTGTTCTATCAAATTGGTGCGTGTGAACGTGGTGCGTGTGAACGTTCTGGATCGAAGACTTCGAGATGATCTTCAAGCTGGACAGTCTTAACACATGACTTTACTTTTACCCACGGCTTTTTAGAATCTGTTTTCGATTATAAAGATGGATGGAGTATAACGACCAACAAAGTCTTAAGACAAAAGACTACAAATCGAAAACAGATTCTTTACTCTTTACCCACGGCTTACAAGTCTTTAGAGAAAGACAAAACACAAAAACTTTTTAAGACATGTCTTAACACAAGACTTGACTACTACCCACGGCTTTTTAGAATCTGTTTTCGATTATAAAGATGGATGGAGTATAACGGCCAACAAAGTCTTAAGACAAAAGACTACAAATCGAAAACAGATTCTTTACTCTTTACCCACGGCTTACAAGTCTTTAGAGAAAGACAAAACACAAAAACTTTTTAAGACATGTCTTAACACAAGACTTGACTACTACCCACGGCTTTTTAGAATCTGTTTTCGATTATAAAGATGGATGGAGTATAACGACCAACAAAGTCTTAAGACAAAAGACTACAAATCGAAAACAGATTCTTTACTCTTTACCCACGGCTTACAAGTCTTTAGAGAAAGACAAAACACAAAAACTTTTTAAGACATGTCTTAACACAAGACTTGACTACTACCCACGGCTTTTTAGAATCTGTTTTCGATTATAAAGATGGATGGAGTATAACGACCAACAAAGTCTTAAGACAAAAGACTACAAATCGAAAACAGATTCTTTACTCTTTACCCACGGCTTACAAGTCTTTAGAGAAAGACAAAACACAAAAACGTTTTAAGACATGTCTTAACACAAGACTTTACTACCCACGGATGGAAAATGTCCCTTAGAGAAAGGCTATGGATGGTGAACGAGAACCATTTGAAAGGGAAAATTAGAACAACCCTCGGCTTACAAAAGTCATTAGCTAAAAGACTTTTAAGACATGTGGGTTAAAAAGGACTTAAGGATGGGTAATGTCCTAAGATCATATGGCTTAATAAGTCTTTACACAAGACTTTACTTTTACCCACGGCTTCTATAATCTTATACCCACGGCTTACAAGTCTTTAGAGAAAGACAAAACACAAAAATTTCTTAAGACATGTCGGTTATGAATGGAAAATGTCCCTTAGAGAAAGGCTATGGATGGTGAACGAGAACCATTTGAATGGGAAAATTACAACAACCCTCGGCTTACAAAAGTCATTAGCTAAAGACTTTTAAGACATGTAGGTTAAAAAAAGACTTAAGGATGGGATGGAGTATAACTGACCAACAAAGTCTTAAGACAAAAGACTACAAATCGAAAACAGAGGCCTTAGTCTATCTATACCCACGGCTTACAAGTCTTTAAAGAAAGACAAAAGACTTTTTAAGACATGATGGTGACCCATGGCTTTAAAAAAAAAGGTCATTAGCTACAAAGGCTATGAATGGGAACCAGCGGTTGAAATAATCTCAAGGCAAAGACTCAAAACATGTTACCACTAACGGCTTTAGAAAAGTTGCAATTCGTTGGATGGAATTAACGACCAACAGTTAGTTTTAGATTTTCTGGATGGAAATAACAACCAGAGGGATAGAGAACCATTTGGATGCTGGAAAATGATTAGACGGTTTAAGAAATCTTCAAGACAAAGCTATGAATGGAGAACTATTATTGATCAGTAATGTGGAAAAGAACATGTGTTTCTTTCAGTTTGTTAGATGGATAGAACCGAAAGGCTTAGAGATGTCTAGTTTATAGACAATGAGTACATGTCAATTTGTTCAATTCGTTGGATGGAAAAGCGACCAACAATTGAAAAAGTCTTTCAAGGCAAAGACTGAAACAAAAACAGGTTCTTATTATACCACTTTGGGCTTAGAAAAGACAATGAAGTTGATTTACGACTTGCTTGGATGAAAGTCTTGAAATGCTAAAAGACTTCGTAAAGTTCTGATACAAAGACTATGGGTTGGTTTCAGCTTGTTAAGGCTAAGAATCAAAGACAGAATCCTTACTTCACTACACGTCTTACAAGACTATGATCCTTCTTTGTTTTGTTGAATGGAATATAGACCAACGGCTGAAAAAGACTTCTCGGATGGAACCTATATGATCTTTAAGACAAAGACTGAAAGGGAAACAAACTCTGTTTTACCATTGAAAGACAAAAGACTATATGGGTTTGGGTTCGGCTTATTGGATGGAACTAACGACCAAAAGCTGAAAGAAGTCGTAAGACAAATCAATAACAGAATCTTTTCTCTACCATGCACAAGGTTTGTAAGTGATTTGTTGGATGGAACAACGACCAACAACTTCAAAATACTACGAATCAAAGTGTGTTTCTTTACTAATACCATAAACTGGCTTAATAGTCTTACACAAGACTTGACTACCCACGGCTTTCTATAATCTGTTTCTGATTATAAAGATGGATGGAGTATAACGATCAACAAAGTCTTAAGACAAAAGACTACAAATCGAAAACAGATCCCTTCCTCTTTTACCCACGGCTTACAATTCTTTAGAGAAAGACAAAAGACAAAAAACTGTAAGACAAGACTACAAATTGAAAACGTAGTCCTTACTCTTTTTTTACCCACGGCTTACAAGTCTTTAGAGAAAGACAAAAGACAAAAAACTTTAAGACAAGACTACAAATTGAAAACAGAGTCCTTACTCTAAACCCACGGCTTACAAGTCTTTAGAGAAAGACAAAGACAAAAACGTTTTAAGACATGTCTGTTAAAATGACTTATGAATGAAGGGCTTGAAGTCATTAGGCAAAGGCTACATGTTCTTTTTCAATTCATTGGATGGAATACTAACGACCAAGACTTGCAATAAATCCTAAGACAAAGACACAACGGCTTTTTAAAATATATGGATGGAGTGTAACGACAAACAATTTAAGAAATTCATGCACTACCCACGGCTTAGGAAAGTCTTTAGACAAAGACTGCATGTCCGCTCTTCACATCAATTCGTTGAATGGAATTAAAGACCAACTGTTGGTTTTAGATTATCTGGATGGAACTAGTGACCAGAGGGACTGAGAACCATTTCGATGCTGGAACCGATAACTATTATTAACAGCAAGGCTTAAACGTAGAAAAGGACAGGGATTCCTATCAGTTTGTTGGATGGATAGAACGACCAATAGCTGAAAATGTCTTAAGACGAAGACTTAGACCCAAAATGAGTTGATAGATAGGAAAGGAAAGCGCACCCCCAGCTTAGAGACTATGGGCTAGCTTTTCAACTTGTTGGATGGATATAACGACCATTGGTTGAAATAAATCTTAAGACAACCTATGTAACGAGGATAAGTTAACTGCAAGGCTTACAAGTTACTAGTTTTTAGATAGTGACATCATGTCAGTTTTTCAATTCGTTGGGTAGAATAAACGACCAACACGGACGAAAGAACTAGGTTATGAATCAAATCCTCACTTCACCACAAGTCTTAGCAGTCTAGTATTCGTCTAGTCTTCAGACAAAGACTATGATCCCTTTTCGATATGTTGGATGGAAACAACGACAACGGGTGAAAAAAGACTTGTCGGATGGAAGACTATGATCTTTAAGACAAAAGCCTATATTGGTTGGTTTTCGGCTTGTTGGATGGAACAAACGACCAAAAGCTGAAAGAAGTCGTAAGACAAATCAATGACATAAGCTTTTCTCTACCATGCACAAGGTTTATAAGTGATTTATTGGATGGAACAACGACCAACAACTTCAAAATACTACGAATCAGAATGTGACCGGCTTGAACTGATTCATGATCTGGGAACTGAAAGTAACAAAGTAAATATGAGGCATCTCCATGGAAAACAAGACTAACTAATTCTGATTTTCGCAGGTTTGTGCTTCAGGACGTGTTAAATTTTTAGAGACCTGAGGAGATTTCAAGTGTAGCAGACTTCTGCGATAGGTACGTACTTATCAAACATTTTTGTATTTAGTCGAGTCTCATGTAGTTATATAATATTGAAAGTTTGTCATAGGCTTGGAATTTATTATCTGAGATCTGGATACAAATTCGAAATCTGTTCTAGATTCATTCCGAAAATAAGATGTTCGGATATGGGTCTAAATAGTAAAATCTCAGATCCGTCAAAACTTGATCCGGATCTGGATATATTGATTTTTTAAATCCACATATCTAAATTTAGATCCATATTTTTTAAATATATTAAAAATTTTAATTTTATTAATAATTATATTTGATATAGTAATATTATAAATATAACTAATTTTATAATATTGTATTTTAATTTTAATAATATTATATTATATGCATATATATATTCATAATTTTGTATAATTATTTAATTTATGTATTATTATTTTTTGATTTTTTTTGTTCTTGAAAATATTTTTATTTCTTTTTTTTTAAATTATTTTTACAGATCTGGATACTCGCGGATATTACAATGTCTAACAAATATTACAATGTTTAGATCCAGATACTAAAATCACGGATCTGGTTCCGAAGGTACATATCTAGATTTATAATTGAAGATTCTTTGTTTCACCAATTTCTCTGCTACTAGGTTTCTCTCCCGATTTATAATTGAAGATTCTCTAGTTTCATCATTAAACTTGGGACACACAAAATTTTATAGGAGTGGACGTTCGGATACCCGTTCGGGTTCAAATAGGGTATTTCGGTATCCATTCGGATATTTCTACACTTTGGGTGTTTTTAGTTTGGGTTTGGTAATTCCAGATCGGGTTCGGATACTTAACTTTTTAAGAAATCAAATTATTCATTGCTTAAATTTCTTGTATTTAAAATATATATATATATAACTTAACTGATTTTTAATTTTTAATAGGACGATTAATAGGTTTAGAGACAAAAAAAATTAAGAATAAAAAACCACTAACTTGATTATTTTTTTTTGAAATTTTTGGATGCAACTTTTGTTAATGCACGAAATAAGAACTTGACATGTATTTCAAGTGAGTAAATCACTTTGTCCAAAACTATATATTATCTGATCTTAAGTCATGTGTAGCATCAATATAATATTTTGAAAAGTGAGAGAACTAAACTAGAAATATATGATTAATTATACATATGTTCGGTTATTTTCATGTATCTATTTGGGTTCGGGTATTACCCGTTCGGGTTTGAATATCCAATCTCTCTTAATTCAATACTAGTTCGGATATTTTGTTATTTCGGTGCTGATTTCGGTTCGAGTTTTACGGGTTGGGTTCGGATATGGATTCAGAGATCAGGTAAAGTGTCGAGCCCTAAAATTTTACATTAAACTCTGAACACATAAAAGTGGATTGCTTGGAGAGTCCATATTTTTTGCATACAATTTACCATAACAATCTAACCAAGGAATGTAGTTCTAATCACTGGCCAGGCTCAGTACCAGCCCCATAGATAATATCTGGTTCAATATTCTGCAACAAAACAAAAACCTCAGGCACTATCAACTAATTGAAAAAAATAGGTAAGCTGATGAAAAAGAGGTGCAAAGCAAAAAAGCAATGATTTGTATTCTGAAGATAGCACGCACTAGTACTTGATAGTATTATAACCCTTAGTGATTTGGTGTCCCATCTCATCAACGAACCGATCTACCTTGTCCGATTCTTCTTTTACTTCTGGTTTGAGAGATTGAAAAAAATAATTAAAGTCAAAAGAGTTAAGAGATCATCGGAAAGGATGAAACATTAAGGATCAAAGTCAAAAGCTAGAGGAAGCAGCATAATGTATGGAACGAGACTTACGGAAACAGGAGTTGTTATAACAAGAGGATAGAAAGACGGAGGATCAGAAACAATGCTCATGCATGAAAGTGTTTATGAATCGATGCTCTTCCCATTAATCACAATAGTATATTTATACATATGTTGATGCTTATCAATATCTACCGTATCTAAACTATACAAGGAATATACTTATCCTATAGTTAGGATATTGTGATATCCTAACTAAAGGAGAAATATCGCAGATGCGATGATCAGGAAGCCTAGGATCGAAGAGCTTCTGATACCATGAAAGTGTTTATGAATCGATGATCTTCCCATTAATCACAATAGTATATTTATACATAGGTTGATGCTTATCGATATCTACCGTATCTAAGCTATACAAGGAATATACTTATTCTATACTTATCCTATAGTTAGGATATTGTGATATCCTAACTAACAATGCACTAGTCTAACACAAGGGACTTAATATCTGGAATGTAGATAAGTACAGTAAGATGTCAAAAGAAAAACATACTGATCTTCATGTTCTTGAAGAGCAAGTCGGAGGATGAACGCTGAAATCACCCTTTCTCAGAGCTTGCACAATCTTTATGTACTAGACACATAGAGGAGTTGGATTAAGAGATCACCTGAAAATGTAAAATAAATTTAACTAGAATTTTAGGAAACTTTTGTAAAACAAAAGGAAAACTTGTTACCTCATGAAGATTATACTTCTACAAGAGCTCATCTTTTACGGGTATGAATGCTTCAATATCATCCTGATCCACATAAGCCTATCAAGCAATGCACGAAGAAATAGAACATGTCCTTGTCGATATATACATAAAAGACTACAAAATGAACATTTGATGGAACCAGAAAAGCTAGTTGTGACTCATAGCAGGAAAGTTCTCGTTGAAGACTTCTAATCTTCATGTATAAATACATAGAAAAATGTTAGACAGAATTTGCACAAGTAAATCTGCTAATTTATAGAGAACTTGCACAGGACCTTGACTAGGTGATTGTGGTCGAGTGGTAAGGAGACGGGACTGGGACGCCAACACGTTTCAGGTTCGATCCACCTGCTGCGCGAAACTAAATCACAATTATCCTGGTCACCTTACACGGATATGTGCCCATGCTTTAGGCCCCATTTGAATACCCGGAGAGAGGGTCTATCCGTGGGCTGCACCTCCCCTTGGGGATTAGTCTGGACCTCTCCATGGGCCTGGGATACCCCCAGGTTAATCAAAAAAAAAAAAAAAATGTCCAAGCAGTCTCAATACTTCTTATTACAATTCATCAGACATTGTGAACAAAAGAAAAAAGCCCATCTATTTGTACAACATGTAAAATCCTGATATGAAATGACACATCCCCAAGTGGAACTCTCAAAAGCAATGTATGCTTCTCCTAGATTCCTAACTAGGGATGTTAAAATGGGCTGGAAGCCCGCGGGCTTAAACGGGCTTAGTATAAACGGGCGGACCCATGACCCTTTTATTAGCATATAAAAATAAATGGGTTTACACGGGTCCGCCCGTTTAGGCCCATCTCGTTAGTGGGCATACCCGTTAAATAAACGGGTACCCGTTTAGGCCCGTTTATGATTTTTTTTAAAATATATTTAAATGGAATTTAAAGAATTATATATTTTTTTTAAAAACAAAATAGTTATATTATATATAGTTTGTATTTTTTTCAGAAAAAAATTTATGTTATAATTGTGTTTAAAATCTAGTAGAATTTGTTGATATTTTATGATATTATGAATGATTAAAACTTAATCAAAAGTAAAGTATTTTTATCTTTTTTCAAATTTTGATTTATTTTGAATTTCTATTTTTGATTTATTTTGAATTTCTATTTATTATAAAGTTTTGAAATCAAATAAAAAGCTATTAAAAATTATATTAAAACATGCAAAAGATTATTGACAAAAAATAGAATTCACAAAAAAAAATTATAAACGGGCCTAAACGGGCTATACGGGCAATTTTAAATTAAACGGGTTTAAAACTAAACGGGTCTAAATGGGTACGGGTTATAAACGGGTTTAAATTTACAGGGTCGAAATGGGCAGGGTCTAAAATGGGCAGGGCCTAAACGGGCTTGGGTAACCCATTTTAACATCTCTATTCCTAACCCCGTAACTTTCAAATTGTCTTAACAAACTGCTAGCAGGGGCGGACCCATCCTTTGAGGGGGTGCGTCAAGTGGCACATACTAATATAAATATATCTTGTGAAAATCAAGATACAGAGAGAAGTTGTCAGTTCTGATGGTTTAAAAGGTTTAATGTGTGATCCACGCAACACAGATTTGAAACCAGTAAATATTTTTTTTTAAAATTTTTGTTTATTTTATATATTTCAATTTTTTTACAAAATAAGTTTTTTTCTCCATTACTTTTTTATCTCTTAGAAAAGATTTGTTATTCTTTCTTTACTTTAATATTAACTTTTTAAAGTTGTTTTATTTAAGTTTATTTTAACAATTATTTTTAACACGTATATTAAAATAACCAATAAAAAGTATTTAACATAACAGGAATCTGTTTATCTTATTAATTGACTTATGTTTTTTTAAAAGTAACTTTTTAAAAAAATATATAATTTAAATAATAATTGAATTTATTAATAAATAATTAAAATTTTAATCAAAATATATATATATATATATATTATGATAAGATTTTATAAATTTATAAATATATATTGTGTCCTATGTTATATTATTTAAATATATAGCATCATTCCTTCATTCAAAGCAGAGGGGAATTTAAAAAAAAAAAGCGTGTTTTAAAGATCAAAACGACGACGTGTGTTATTAAGACATCGTGAAAAGAGGAACTGGTTCGGTTATATATATATATATATATAAGTTTAACCTATGTTAATATATTTATTTTGTATAAAAATATTATATAGTTTACGAATTTTAACCCATTTTAATGATGAGTGATAATTTATTTAAATGAAAAATTTAGAAATTTAAAAATTCTTAAATTACTTATTTAATATAATTTTATCAAAAGATTTTTTATAATTATTTTTTTTGGTAGATTCTTTCTCAAAAGATTTTTTATAATTAAAAATAAAATTTAAATTTAGTGTTGATTTATTACTAATGTAAATAATCAAATATATCATATTAACTAACTTTTTAAGTGTTCTACTATGACTTGGTAGTAGTAGATAAAAATATGATCCTAAATTAATAGATTAGAAACGACGACGTGTGATTTAAAAAGGAACTGGTTTGGTTTAGGTGGTTTACTAAGAATGCAAGACCGGTTGAATTACAAAATAAATCAACCCAAATTGTAAAATATAACCGTTAATTAGACACGCGTGTTATTAACGCCAATTTTCATTTCAAGAGTTTCTCGATCGAAATCGAAACGATTTTGAAATATAACCGTTAGGAGACAAACGCCAATAATACATTACAAAACCCATTCTTCTCCCAAAATCATTCAATCTCCACAGTTCTTCAGAAAAAAACTCTCTTCTTTGTATCTTTTTTTCCTTCGAAGAATTCTATCAATCGATTCTCTAGGATTTGAAGAAACAACAAATCCGTTTACATTCTTAGGTAAGTTAGTACTTCGATCTATGCAAACGTGAAATTGTTTGAGGATTTCTAAGTTTCGAGTAAAGTGTTTGTTTCGTTTTTAATTTAATTTTTTTTTTTTTGTAATTGATGTGTATTAGGGTTTCCTTTTCTCGCTCGCCTTAAACCAATCCGAGGCAAGTCATCTCTGTCTATTTTAGGGTTTCTTGTACTTATCGCGATTTTGTTTTAGGGTTTCCGATTGTTCAAAGCGTAATACGCTAAGATTCTGAGTTTAAATTGGGTTTTACAGTTTCGTTAGGGATCGCATGTTTGTTGTCTTGTTGCTAATGCTATGGAACCTGTCTGGTTGTTTGTCTGTATGAATTGTGAAGTGGTTTTGTTTAATTTTCTGTAACCACATAGGAAAATAAATGTTTTTTTATGCTTTCATGAGGTAACTAACAGTGTTTTATTTTCATGGTTTGTCAGAGTGATGCGATGAGCACTTGCCTTCAATTAGCAGAGAATAAGCTGACGAGATTGTTTTGAGACTAATGTAGCAGAGCACAAGGTACATTCCTTACTACACAACTCAACTGTATAACAAGTTTTCTAATCGACTTTTCACTTTTGCAGTGACTTTGGTTAGGCTTTCTTATTCCGGTTGTGCTCTGAAGCTTGATTTCGTATGAAACGTCTTTAAGGTATACATCCTCTGTCTGTGCTAGAGTTTCCTGTTTTGTTTTGACATTCTTTCTTTATTCCTTTTAACTGGTTTTGTTTTTTTTGATTCAACATCGCGAGTCCTCTTTTAACAAGACTTTAAAAGCCTTTTGTATTGTTTTGGTTTTGTTTTTCATATTAATAGGCAGATACTATCTAATAGTGTTCTGTAAGATTCTCTGATAGAGTTTACTAACACCAGGTAAGTATCTTTAAGCTGAAAGAATTATAGAGTAACCAATACAAATGCTTGAGTATGAAACTATCTAGCTCTCATGACGAGTTTCGATAATCTCATCGATCTCATAGCGATCGAGTGTTCTAGACTCATCACGTCTCAGAACTTACAACAACAAGCATGAAAGATCCTCAACATTCATCTACCTTATTTATCTACTTCACTCAAACTTCTAACTGCAAAGCCTCTATCTCAAACCAAAGTTTTCCTTTTATTCATTTAAGTTTGAACTTCCCGCTTGCTCCTTTTCTTCCAACTCCTTTTCTTGACTTCTCTGTTTCCTCACATAAACTTTGTGGCACCTATCAATACCTCCCCCTTCGAAACCAAGCTTGCCCTCAAGCTTGTAGTGTGGAAAACGTGCTACAAACTCCACCGAAGATATCCAAGAATCCTCCTCTTCCGATTTACCGGACCAACGAACCAAAAACTCTGTATCACCCTGAGATGTATAACGCTTTGCTAACACCTCCGCTGGTACCACATCTCGAAAAGCCTCCTCCAAACAGATGGGTGGTAGCTTCGTAGCTTGAACATGATGACCAACGACCCACTTTAGCTGAGAGACATGAAACACAGGGTGAATTTTGGATCCCTCCGGCAAATCTAAACGATAAGCTGCCTTCCCAATTCTCTCCACAATCTTATAGGGTCCATAGTATTTTGCCGCGAGTTTCTGACAAAATCGCGTGACTACCGACTTTTGACGATAAGGTCGCAGCTTCAAATAGACCATCTCACCCACCTGAAACTCTACATCACGACGGTGCTTATCAGCCTGACTCTTCATCACTTCCTGGGCTCGCATTAAACACTCCTTTAGTTGTAGTAGCAAAGCATCCCGTTGCTTCAACGATTCTTCCAAATCAAAGTTTTTTGTAGAACCCTGTTCAAACTTGAGTAACTTTGGGGGATCACGACCATATAACACTTTGAAAGGCGTTTCCTTTAGGGCTGTATGATAAGAGGTATTATACCAATACTCAGCCCAACACAAAAACTGTGACCATGTTCGCGGGTGAGATGAGACAAAGCAACGAAGGTATGTTTCCAGGCAACGATTCAAGACTTCGGATTGACCATCGGTTTGCGGATGGAAGGCCGTACTGTACTTGAGTTTAGTGCCTGCGAGCTTGAAACAGTCTTTCCAGAAGTTACTCAAGAACATGCGATCTCTATCCGACACTATACTCGCTGGGTACCCATGTAACCGTACAATCTCCCCAACAAACTTCTTAGCTACATCAGCTGATGTAAACGGATGTTTCAATCCCACGAAATGTGCTGACTTACTCAACATGTCAATGACCACCAAAATCACATTCAACCCTCCTGAACTCGGTAAACCTTCTATAAAGTCCATATTAATATCCTCCCATACACGGTTCGGAATTGGTAACGGTTGAAGGAGACCTGCCGGTGATAAGGTTGAATGCTTGTGAGTCTGGCAAACATCACACTCTGCAACATACTCATGAACCCACTGTTTTATCCCTTTCCAAGTAAATGAACGTTGGACTCTATGTAAAGTTTTCAAAACTCCCGAGTGTCCACCAACTTTGCTATCATGACACTCACTCAAAATGAGCGGAATGAACCTCGACTCATGAGGTATGACCAACCTCTGTCTGGACCACAATCTCCCTTCTATCACTGATAACTTCGAAGAAGACAAAGACTTGCTCAGAAGCTGCGAAATGAGCTCTTGAATACCTTTATCTTCCGCAATCTCCTTATAAAGATCCTCCCATTGTAATACTACCGGAACCGTCAATGCCAACAATAGAGAAGTGCTAGACATGCTTCTCGAGAGTCCATCTGCTGCCTTGTTTTCACTGCCCGGTTTGTAAAAGATGTCAAAATCAAAGCCCAACAATCTTGTCAGCCACCGCTGATATTCCATGTTTACTTCTTTTTGTTCCAAAAGAAATTTAATACTCCTTTGATCAGTGTGAACATGAAACTTCCTGCCCAACAAATAATGTTTCCACTTCCTTACTGCCATGACCACAACCATTAATTCCCTCTCATAAGCCGGTTTCAGTCGTTCTCGATCAGTTAAGGCGTGACTGAAAAATGCAACTGGTCGCTTATCTTGCATCAGAACAGCCCCTACTCCCACTCCTGATGCATCAGTTTCAACGACAAATACTTTGTTGAAATCTGGTAATACTAATACCGGAGCTGATGTCATTGCCTTTTTAAGCTTCACGAAAGCCTCCTCCGTTTCTGTCGTCCACACAAATTGATCTTTCTTTAACAAGGATGTCAATGGTCGAGCAATCACTCCATATTCTCGCACAAATCTTCGATAGTAACCGGTTAATCCAAGGAATCCGCGCAACTGCTTCACTGACTTCGGACTTGGCCACGAGTTCATTGCCTCCGTCTTCTGATTATCTGTCCCGACTCCCTCAACTGATATTATATGGCCGAAATACTCCACTTGTGGCACTCCAAATGTACACTTCTTTTTGTTGGCAAACAGCTTCTGTTCACGCAAAACATTCAACACAAACTCAAGATGTTTCACATGAGCTCCCAACGATGAACTATAGACCAATATGTCATCGAAGAAAACCAAAACAAACTCACGCAAAAACGGCTTAAAGATCTTATACATTAAGGCCTGAAACGTTGCTGGTGCATTAGTTAAACCAAAAGGCATAACTAGAAATTCATAATGACCTTCTATCGTTCGGAAAGCTGTTTTCTTAATATCTTCCTCTCTCATCCTGATTTGGTGGTAGCCGGATCTTAAATCCAATTTTGAGAAAATTGCTGCTCCATTCAACTCATCAAGGAGCTGATCAATGACCGGTACAGGGTACTTATCAGGTACTGTCGCTCTATTTAGTGCCCTATAATCCACACAAAAACGAAACCCTCCGTCCTTCTTCTTTACTAATAAGACCGGGCTAGAAAATGAACTCACACTTGGCCGAATAATCCCCGATTGCAGCATCTCACTAACCATTTGTTCCATCACTACTTTTCTTGCATGTGGATATCTGTAAGGATGAACTGAGACAGCCGATACTCCTGCCACTAAAGTGATGGCATGTTCTTGACCCCGTAAAGGCGGTAAACCTTCCGGTATCGCAAATAAGTCGTTGTAGTTGGCCAAAAGCTTCTGGAGTTCTTCATTATCTTCTGGTACTATGGGTGTCACTGCTGCCATCGCTAACTGTCCTTCCCTTCCAGTGTTGCTATGACAACCAATAGGAGACAATGACTTGAGAGAAAGTTTGGTGTTATGCAACTCCGGATCACCTAGCAATGTCACCTTTTTCCCTTGATAGACAAATGTAAGTTCCTGCTTTTTCCAGTCAACCTCACATCTGCCTAACGTTTCCAGCCATTGTACACCTAAAATGACATCAACACTTCCCAGTTCTAAAGAGATAAAGTCTGATGTGAAGTCAGTATTATTGAGAACAAAGTTGACTGCTCGGCATACTCCAAAAGCCTTGACAGTAACTCCATTCCCTAACAACACATCCAAGCTACAAGCTGCACAAACTCTCAAATGTAGCTTCTTCACAACCGAAGGTGAAATAAAGTTGTGGGATGCTCCGCTATCAAGCATGACAATTATCTCTCTTTGATGTATACTCCCTTTCAATTTAGTTGTTTTTGGAGAAGAAATCCCAAGAAAGGAGTTAAATGACAGTGTCATCAACTCTTGGGGTTCTTGAATGTTCTCAGCTAACATGGCTTCTTCCTCTTGCTCTAGAACTTCGACCTCCCATCCGTTCAACAAGGACAGAATCCAGAGTTCTTTGTTTGGGCAAATCTCCGCATGAGCTCTCGACCATGGAGCCTTACATTTAAAACATATCTTATCTCTCCTCATAGCATCTAGTTCTGCGTCTGTATGCTTTTGTCTTGGTCTTTGATAATCGTTTCCAGCTAGATTATTTTCTTTATGCTTTGAGTAATCACTTCTCGGCATGTCATGTTTTGCCCACTTTGCTAGAACTGGTGTCAACTTCTCACTATAGTTGGAACGTTTGTGTGTATTATTTTCCCCGATCGCTGCTTTGCCTACCAACTTACAAAACACACTTGTTTCCATTCTTAGAACTGCCGCTATAAAATTCTGTAACCCCTGTGGATCTTTCATTCGTATAACTTTCTTCATTTCTGTACTCAATCCTGTGTAGAAAATCCTTTCCAACAATCGATCTGATAGTCCTGGAACTTGTGCAGAAAGTGTCTCAAACTCTGTCACATAATCAGTGATTGTTCCTGTTTGCCTCAAAGCGAACAATCTTGTTTCTGGCTCATCATCAATAGACTCTGAAAATCGAATCATCAACCTCTGTTTAAAATTCGTCCAGCTCACAAAACCTCCCCGACGTCTCACCCAGCCATACCACTTCTTCACTGCTCCTTCTAAACACAATGGAACCAGATCCATCTTTGCTTCATCATTATAATCTCCCAAAGCATAAAAGTACTCAATATCTGCAATCCAATCAGAAATACCAGAACCATCGCAACAAGGCATCTCAATTTTCTTAAGCATAGTCCCTCGATTCGCTAAGTTCAATCCCTCATTCCGATAACCTAACTGACTTCCTCCGGTTTGTTCCGTGTTAGAATGGTTTACCTGAGGTGAGTATTGTCCAGGCTCTGATTGTAGATTAGTCTCCGAGATCGGCATCTTTCCGATCGATTTCATCAACGCCTGAACAGAGGTGTTCAGCTCCATCATCGTCGCTTGCAACGATGTCACTTTCGTATTCGTCGCCGTATGCTCCTTCGTCAAGCGATGCACGATCTTTGACATATCCGTAACTTGAATCCGCAAATCTGCTTCGCCTTCATCGGAATCTTCAACATAACCAGCTTGTAACGTCGTCGCTTCCTTCGTCATCGTCGTCTCGTGTCACGAAATTTTCGCCGCACCACTGATAGAGTTTACTAACACCAGGTAAGTATCTTTAAGCTGAAAGAATTATAGAGTAACCAATACAAATGCTTGAGTATGAAACTATCTAGCTCTCATGACGAGTTTCGATAATCTCATCGATCTCATAGCGATTGAGTGTTCTAGACTCATCACGTCTCAGAACTTACAACAACAAGCATGAAAGATCCTCAACACTCATCTACCTTATTTATCTACTACACTCAAACTTCTAACTGCAAAGCCTCTATCTCAAACCAAAGTTTTCTTTTTATTCATTTAAGTTTGAACTTCCCACTTGCTCCTTTTCTTCCAACTCCTTTACTTGACTTCTCTGTTTCCTCACATAAACTTTGTGGCACCTATCATTCTCTTTTGGGAACATTGTCCCGTTGCTGCCTCTAGGGGAAACTTATGCCATCACTCTAACAAGATTGTTAATAGGATGGGTTGGTAGTGCATGTCTAAGTAAAGTTGTTAGGGGTTGGGAAACAAGACTATACGGCTTAATAGTCAGTCTTAACACAAGACTTTACTTTTACCCATGGCTTTTTAGAATCTGTTTTCGATTATAAAGATGGATGGAGTATAACGACCAACAAAGTCTTAAGACAAAAGACTACAAATCGAAAACACATTCCTTCCTCTTTTACCCACGGCTTACAAGTCTTTAGAGAAAGACAAACACAAAAACGTGTTAAGACACGTCTTAACACAAGACTTTACTACCCACGGATGGAAAATGTCCCTTAGAGAAAGGCTATGGATGGTGAACGAGAACCATTTGAATGGGAAAATTAGAACAACCCTCGGCTTATAAAAGTCATTAGCTAAAAGACTTTTAAGACATGTGGGTTAAAAAGGACTTAAGGATGGGTAATGTCCTAAGATCATATGGCTTAGTAAGTCTTTACACGAGACTTTACTTTTACCCACGGCTTTCTATAATCTTATACCCACGGCTTACAAGTCTTTAGAGAATGACAAAACACAAAAACTTCTTAAGACATGTCGGTTATGAATGGAAAATGTCCCTTAGAGAAAGGCTATGGATGGTGAACGAGAACCATTTGAATGGGAAAATTAGAACAACCCTCGGCTTATAAAAGTCATTAGCTAAAAGACTTTTAAGACATGTGGGTTAAAAAGGACTTAAGGATGGGTAATGTCCTAAGATCATATGGCTTAGTAAGTCTTTACACGAGACTTTACTTTTACCCACGGCTTTCTATAATCTTATACCCACGACTTACAAGTCTTTAGAGAATAGACAAAACACAAAAACTTCTTAAGACATGTCGGTTATGAATGGAAAATGTCCCTTAGAGAAAGGCTATGGATGGTGAACGAGAACCATTTGAATGGGAAAATTACAACAACCCTCGGCTTACAAAAGTCATTAGCTAAAGACTTTTAAGACATGTGGGTTAAAAAAAGACTTAAGGATGGGATGGAGTATAACTGACCAACAAAGTCTTAAGACAAAAGACTACAAATCGAACACAGAGGCCTTAGTCTATCTATACCCACGGCTTACAAGTCTTTAGAGAAAGACAAAAGACATTTTAAGACATGGTGGTGACCCATGGCTTTAAAAAAAAAAGTCATTAGCTGCAGGTCGGTTAAAAGACTTACGGATGGGAAATGTCCTTAGACAAAGGCTATGAATGGGAACCAGTGATTGAAATAATCTCAAGACAAAGCATGTTACTACTAACGCTTTAGAAAAGTTGCAATTCATTGGATGGAATTAACGACCAACAGTTAGTTTTATATTTTCTGGATGGAAATAACAACCAGAGGGACAGAGAACCATTTGGATGCTGGAAAATGATTAGACGGTTTAAGAAATCTTCAAGACAAAGCTATGAATGGAGAACTATTATTGATCAGTAATGTGGAAAAGGACATGTGTTTCTTTCAGTTTGTTAGATGGATAGAACGACCAATAGCTGAAAAAGGTCTTAAGACAAGACTTAGACCCAAAATGACTTGATGGATGGAAAAGAAAGCACACCACCGGCTCAGCCAAGTCTCTTAAGACAAAAGCCTATGTGCTATATAGCTTTCAACTTGTTGGATGGATATAACGACCATTGGTTGAAATATATCTTAAGTAAACCTATGAAACAAGAATAGTTTCTTTATGAGAACCGAAAGGCTTAGAGATGTCTAGTTTATAGACAATGAGTACATGTCAATTTGTTCAATTCGTTGGATGGAAAAGCGACCAACAATTGAAAAAGTCTTTCAAGGCAAAGACTGAAACAAAAACAGGTTCTTATTATACCACTTTCGGCTTAGAAAAGACAATGTAGTTGATTTATGACTTGCTTGGATGAAAATAACGACCTGAGACGGACGGACATAAAGTCTTAAAATGATAAAGACTTCGAAAAGTTCTGATACAAAGACTATGGGTTGGTTTCAGCTTGTTAAGGCTAAGAATCAAAGACAGAATCCTTACTTCACTACACGTCTTACAAGACTATGATCCTTCTTTGTTTTGTTGAATGGGAAATAGACCAACGGCTGAAAAAGACTTCTCGGCTGGAACCTATATGAACTTTAAGACAAAGACTGAAAGGGAAACAAACTCTGTTTTACCATTGAAAGACAAAAGACTATATGGGTTTGGGTTCGGCTTATTGGATGGAACTAACGACCTAAAGATGAAAGAAGTCGTAAGACAAATCAATGACATAAGCTTTTCTCTACCATGCACAAGGTTTATAAGTGATTTGTTGGATGGAACAACGACCAACAACTCCAAAATACTACGAATCAAAGTGTGATTCGTGATTCTTTACTAATACCATATACTGGCTTAATAGTCTTACACAAGACTTGACTACCCACGGCTTTCTATAATCTGTTTCCGATTATAAAGATGGATGGAGTATAACGATCAACAAAGTCTTAAGACAAAAGACTACAAATCGAAAACAGATTCCTTCCTCTTTTACCCACGGCTTACAAGTCTTTAGAGAAAGACAAAAGACATAAACTTGTAAGACAATAGACTACAAATTGAAAACATAGTCCTTACTCTTTTTTTACCCACGGCTTACAATTTAGAGAAAGACAAAAGACAAAAAACTTTTAAGACAATACTACAAATTGAAAACAGAGTCCTTACTCTAAACCCACGGCTTACAAGTCTTTAGAGAAAGACAAAGACAAAAACGTTTTAAGACATGTCTGTTAAAATGACTTATGAATGAAGGGCTTGAAGTCATTAGGCAAAGGCTACATGTTCTTTCTCAATTCATTGGATGGAATACTAACGACCAAGACTTGACACAACGGCTTTTTAAAATATATGGATGTAGTGTAAGGACAAACAATTTAAGAAATTCATGCACTACCCACGGCTGAGGAAAGTCTTTAGACAAAGACTGCATGTCCGCTCTTCACCTCAATTCGTTGAATGGAATTAAAGACTGATATGCCTCATAGAGTTTATGTGAGGAGGCAGAGGAAGGAAGGAGAAGGGAGCACGGAGTGACGTGGTGAATAAGAGAAAGTCTTTACGGTTTATAAGTGTGTATTGTACTTGGGCCTCGAAGAGTATATAAGGGGACCCAAGAAGAATAAGTCGGTGGGTTAGTTGTTCTGTACAGGCTTGCTTCTCATGGAGAGCAAGAGAGTATTGATTTGAGAAAGGCTTAGTTCTCTGGTTTGTAGAACTAAGAGAGGGAGGTTGGGAGGTTAATAAACAATAATCATCTTTGTTCTATCAAATTGGTGCGTGTGAACGTGGTGCGTGTGAACGTTCTGGATCGAAGACTTCGCGACAATCTTCAAGAAATGACGCGGAAACCTAAAGACGGCGGCGATTTACAATCCGATCCTCCGGTGACCTTGGGATCTACTATCGTCGACGTTACATGAGCATACGACGTCTCAGATCGAGATCAATCGGCGATTGACGGAATCTTTTTGCGAATTAGAAAAGAATGCTAAGGCGATGGAGGCGAAGATCGAATCGTCTTTAGAGGCAAAGATAGAAGCGTGTTACGAGAAGATATGGGAGCGATTGGAGAAGAAATTATCGAAGAGTGTCGATGTCTCGAACGAGTCGCCTCATCCGTATCGTCATCCTAACTATCAGGTATACAACTCAAACCTGGAACCTGGCCGTAGTACTAGGAACGATGATATGGTAGACAGAAATGTCTTAGTAGGAAATTGAGATGGTTTGTTGAAACGAGTGGAGTTACCAATTTTTGAGGGAGTGGATGCATACGGATGGATAGCCTTAGCTGAGAGATACTTTCGAATTGGGGTTATGATGAGAGAGCTAAGCTGGAAGTGGTCTCAGTAAGTCTAGGAGGGGATGTCCTTAGCTGGTTTAACAGTGAAACTCATAGAGGAGGGTTCCGAAGCTGGAAGGAGTTTAAAGAACGGATGATTGCAAGGTTTAGCAAGGAAAAATTTCGGGATCCAAGTCAACCATTCTTTTCAGTAACACAGACTGGATCAGTGGCTCGATATATCCATCTCTTTGAGGATTTGTCGACTCAAGTATCTGGATTAACGGATAAACAGCTGGAAGGTATCTTTATGAATGGATTGAAAGCGGAGATGAGAGAAGTGGTTAATATGTGTAAACCAGTTGATTTGGCTGAGATGATATCAACAGCATATCAGATGGAAGATAGTGCATTATATAAAGTGGTTTGTCGGGAGAGACAACAAGAGACTAAGCCAACGTACAGAAGTAACAATAACAAGTCGTTGACTATATCGAAAGGAAGTTCAAGTTGGACACCTAGACCTCAACAGAGTAAACTACATGAACCTAGTAATACAAGACCTCAGTTGCGTCTTACGGAAGCTCAAATAGCCGAGAAGAAGAGATTGGGGTTGTGTTTTACTTGCGATGAGAAATGGTCTAGGCAACACTGGTGTTCCAACCGTTCCCTACAAGTTTTGACAGTGATCAATGGTGTGGAAATGGAAATATTGGATCAGGCATTGATCGAAGTGGATGAGGACATAGAAGGCACGAAAGCATCAATGATGGGACTGTCCTTGAATTCCTTTTTAGGATTATCATCTCCAACAACAACAAAACTGAGAGGAACTATTAAGAAGAATGAGATAGTGGTGATGATAGACAGTGGCGCAACGCACAACTTCATATCTCCAACAGCAGTGAAGTCTAACAAGCTTAGCATTTCAAACAGTCCTCATTTGAATGTTATGCTGGGGACATGAATAGCGGTGCAGGGTACTGGTGTGTGCAAGAATGTGAAGATCACATTACCCTCCATGTCGTTTGTGACAGATATGATTGTTTTAGAATTGGGGAATGCGGATGTGATCCTAGGGGTTCAATGGCTTCGAACATTGGGCAAGTGTGTGGTGGATTGGGATTTGAATGAATGGTCTTTTCAATACAAAGGAGTGCCGGTGGTGTTAACAGGGGATCCTACTCTTCACGGTCAGAGTGTATCCTAAAGAACTATGTGGCCGAGAAAAGTTTTTGCTGTTTGGAGCAAGAGAAGACACTTGCGGTTAAGCTGCCAACATTAGTGGAGCAGAAATTGTTGCAATATGACGAAGTATTTCAGAAACCACAAGGGCTTCCTCCTATAAGGGGGAGGGAACATTCCATTGTGCTACAGCCCAACTCACAACCGATTAGTGTGAGGCCTTATAGGTATCCACACGCACACAAGGAGGTAATGGAGAAGTTAGTGCAGGAAATGCTACAAGAAAGACTCATCAGACCAAGCCAGAGCCCTTATTCGAGCCCTGTATTGTTGGTAAAGAAAAAGGACAATTCCCACAGATTTTGGGTCGATTATAGAGCCTTGAATCGAGCTACAATTCAAGACAAGTATCTGATCCCCATGATCGATCAACTGCTGGATGAATTACATGGAGGTAGGGTGTTTTCTAAGTTGGATTTACGAGCAGGGTATCATCAGATTCGAATGGCAGAAAATGATATTGGGAAGACAGCTTTTCGCACTCACGATAGCCATTTCGAATTTTTGGTGATGCCATTTGGCTTAACCAATGCGCCGGCAACATTCCAAGCGCTGATGAATGATGTATTCCGGAAGTTTCTGAGGAAGTTTGTGCTTGTCTTTTTCGATGATATTCTCATTTACAGCAAGAATGTGGAGGAACATGTTCACCATTTGGGGCTGGTACTAGATGTGTTTGTGGACCAGAAACTGTATGTTAATCGCAAGAAATGCGCATTTGCTCAGGAAAAGGTGGAATATTTAGGCCACGTTATCTCCAGCTCGGGGGTTTCACAGATGATCAGAAGATAGAGGCAGTTAAACGTTGGCCTACGCCAAAGACAGTCAAGGATTTGCGGGGTTTCTTAGGATTAACGGGCTATTACAGAAGATTCGTTCAGAATTATGGAGCAATTGCTAAACCGTTAACAGAGTTACTTAAAAAAGAACAGTTTGAATGGACGCTAGTGACTCAAGCGGCCTTTGACAAGTTGAAACAAGCTATGATCTCAGCTCCAGTGTTGGCTTTGTCGGATTTCAGCAAACTATTTTTTGTGGAGTCTGATGCGTCCGGATATGGCCTCGGAGCCGTTTTGATGCAGGATCTTCATCCGATTGCTTTTTTTAGCAGAGGGTTAACTTCAAAAGAACAACAAAAACCGATTTATGAGCGAGAGTTAATGGCAATAGTAATGTCAATCCAGAAATGGCGTCACTACTTGTTGGGAAGAAGGTTTGTAGTGAGAACGGATCAACAGAGCCTGAAGTATCTGTTGGAACAGCGAGAAATCACCTTGGATTATCAGAGATGGCTTACAAGGATTTTGGGTTATGAGTTTGACATTGAATATAAAGTGGGCAGTGAGAATAAAGTGGCAGACGGATTGTCTCGGATTGATTACTCAGGGTTCGAAGCACCTCGGATAGATCTACTCGCGTTAACAGTCCCGGCTTATCTTCAGTTACAGGACCTGTATAAAGAGATAGAAGAAGACAGGGAGATCCAGGAAGTATTAGCCAAGTTACAAGCCGGAGAAAAGGTGAGAAATGGGTTTTCGGTGAAGGAGGGTAAGTTGTGGTTCAAACATCGTTTAGTGATTCATGCGGGGTCACAACAGATACCCTTGATCCTTCAGGAGTGTCATGACAGTGTGCTTGGTGGGCATGTTGGAGTCTTACGCACGTTACAGAGAGTGAAAGCAATTTTTTACTGCTCTAAAATGAGAAAGCGGATTCAGGATTATGTTGCAGGTTGTGGAGTATGTCAGACACACAAGTACTCCACACTTTCACCGGCTGGGTTACTTCAGCCTATTGACATACCAGTGCAGATTTGGGAAGATGTGGCCATGGATTTTATTGAAGGATTACCTATGTCCCAAGGAGTCAATGTTATACTGGTCGTGGTGGATCGTTTAAGCAAATATGGGCATTTTTTGACACTGAAACATCCGTTTACAGTAGTGGACGTGGCTCAGAAATTTGCTAAAGAGATCATTCGTCTCCATGGGTATCCGAAAACGATTATATCTGATCGAGACAAGATATTTCTGAGTGCCTTTTGGAAGGAGTGTTTTAGATTGTCGGGGACTCGGCTACGTTTCAGCACAGCTTTTCATCCTCAAACGGATGGACAATCGGAAGTATTAAATAGGTGTTTGGAAACGTACTTGCGTTGTTTTGCATCTACTCACCCGAAAATGTGGTCTAAATATGTGTCGTGGGCAGAGCTTTGGTACAACACGTTATATCATACAACTCTTAAGTGCACACCCTTTCAAATGGTTTATGGCCGCGAACCTCCGACATTACTTAACTATGAATCAGGCTCTACTCAGAATTTTGAGGTTGAAACAATGTTGCTGGAAAGGGATCGGTTTTTGAGTTCTATCAAAGAGAACTTACGGAGAGCTCAGGAGAGGATGAAGAATGATGCCGATAAACATCGAAGAGAATTGGAGTTTGAGCTGGGACAGAAGGTCTATTTGAAATTAAGACCATATAGACAGCAATCAGTATCCAGGAGGTTGTTTCAGAAATTGGCTGCAAAATATTATGGACCATTTCAGGTGATTGGCAGAGTGGGGAAAGTAGCTTATCGACTGCAGTTACCGGCTGAATCTCGCATACATCCGGTATTCCACGTCTCTCAGCTCAAACCGGTGATTGGAGACGCAGTAGTGGCATCCGTGTTACATCAGGTGTTGTCTCAGGGTGATGAAGTGGTGGTGGAACCGAAGGAAATTGTCGACACCCGTTATGATGCGCAGGGTCATTTGGAATTGTTGATCAAGTGGACACATCTTCCGGAACATGAAACTTCGTGGATCAAAGTGGGTGACCTTAAGCAACAGTTTCCATGTTTTTCACTTGAGGACAAGCTGACTCTTTCCAATGGGAGTATTGATATGCCTCATAGAGTTTATGTGAGGAGGCAGAGGAAGGAAGGAGAAGGGAGCACGGAGTGACGTGGTGAATAAGAGAAAGTCTTTTACGGTTTATAAGTGTGTATTGTACTTGGGCCTCGAAGAGTATATAAGGGGACCCAAGAAGAATAAGTCGGTGGGTTAGTTGTTTTGTACAGGCTTGCTTCTCATGGAGAGCAAAAGGGTATTGATTTGAGAAAGGCTTAGTTCTCTGGTTTGTAGAGACTAAGAGAGGGAGGTTGGGAGGTTAATAAACAATAATCATCTTTGTTCTATCAAAGACCAACTGTTGGTTTTAGATTATCTGGATGGAACTAGTGACCAGAGGGACTGAGAACCATTTCGATGCTGGAACCGATAACTATTATTAACAGCAAGGCTTAAACGTAGAAAAGGACAGGGATTCCTATCAGTTTGTTGGATGGATAGAACGACCAATAGCTGAAAATGTCTTAAGACGAAGACTTAGACCCAAAATGAGTTGATAGATAGGAAAGGAAAGCGCACCCCCAGCTTAGAGACTATGGGCTAGCTTTTCAACTTGTTGGATGGATATAACGACCATTGGTTGAAATAAATCTTAAGACAACCTATGAAACGAGGATAAGTTAACTGCAAGGATTACAAGTTACTAGTTTTTAGACAGCGACAAATGTCAGTTTTTTCAATTCGTTGGATGGAAAAACGACCAACAGTTGAAATAAAGTCTCAAGGCAAAGACTGAAACGAAAACATGTTCTTATTATACCACTTTCGGTTTAGAGAAGACATTGGGGGTTGATTTACGACTTGCTTGGATGGAAATAATGACCAGTGGTTAAATAAGTCTTTGAGATAAAGACTGAACTTAAAACAGATTCTTTGTTTTACGACTTAGAAAAGTTTTAATATGGTATCCGCTTGTTGGATAGAATAAATGACCAACACGGTTGAAAGAACTAGGCTATGAATCAAATCCTCACTTCACCACAAGTCTTAGCAGTCTAGTATTCGTCTAGTCTTCAGACAAAGACTATGATTCCTTTTCGATATGTTGGATGGAAAAAAACGACCAATCGGGTGACAAAAAGACTGTTGGATGGAAGAGTGTGATCTTTAAGACAAAGACTGAAACAAAAGAAAACAAACTTTTTATTTTACCATTTATGGCTTAGAAAGACAAAAGACTATAGTGGTTGGTGTTCGGCTTGTTGGATGGAACTAACTACCAAAAGCTGAAAGAAGTCGTAAGACAAATCAATAACAATATCTTTTCTCTACCATGCACAAGGTTTATAAGTGATTTATTGGATGGAACAACGACCAACAACTTCAAAATACTAAGAATCAGAATGTGATTCTTTACTAATACCATATACTGGCTTGAGCTGATTCATTATCTGGGAACTGAAAGTAACAAAGTAAGTATGAGGCATCTCCATGGAAAACAAGACTAACTAATTCTGATTTTCGCAGGTTTGTGCTTCAGGAGGTGTTAAATTTTTAGAGACCTGAGGAGATTTCAAGTGTAGCAGACTTCTGTGATATAGGTACGTACTTATCAAACATTTTTGTATTTAGTCGAGTCTCATGTAGTTATATAATATTGAAAGTTTGTGATAGGCTTGCGATTTATTATCTAAGACATGGATACGATTCGAAATCCGTTGTAGATCCATTCCATATCTGTTCCAAAAATAAGGTGTTTTGATACGGGTCCAAATAGTAAAATCTCAGATCTGTCAAAACTGGATCCGGATCCGGATCTTGATATATTGATTTTTAAATCCGCATATCCGAATCTAGATCAATATTTTAAATATATATTAAACTTTTTAATTTTATTAATAATTATATTTGATATAATAATATTATATTTATAACTAATTTCATAATATTATATTTTAATTTTAATAATATTATATTGTGTATATATATTCATAATTTTGTATAATTATTTAATTTATGTATTATTTTTTTAAAAAAAAATTTGTGTTCTTGAAAAAATATATATTTTAATTATTTTTATGGATTCAGATCTGGATAGTCGTGGATATCACAATGTCTAACGGATATTCAGAACACAGATATCCGGAATGCACATATTTAGATCCAGATACTAAAATCACGGATGTAGATCTGAAGGCACAGATCTAGATTTATAATTGAAGATTCTTTGTTTCACCTCTGTGGTTTCCCTTCCTCTTGATCCTTGCAAATTTGACTTCTTCAAAATTTCTGCCACCATAAAATCTCTCGTTTCCAATTATACATATCAAAACGGAGCAGCTGATTGTTCGTTACATCCATAAGTTTCTTGCAGTCTCCTTCAATTATAATTTTCCTGAAGCCTCTATTCCAAGTATGTTGTAGCGCTATTATGAGTGCTTGAAACTCGCCTTCCAAAGCATTTTTAACATGTACCCAACACTTTGAAAAGCCCCATGATATGATCCTTGGCTTATAACCCATTCCGCTTGGCTTGGGAAATCGGAATTTACGAATGAACTATCACATTACATTTAATGTAATCCACTGGTGGTTGCTTCCATGACTGTCCATTATAAATAGTTTGATTCATGTTTTGTTTTTGAGTGTCATAATGATTATTGTTATCAACCCATTCTTTTGCCTCCTTCTTCGCTTGAATCAATAACATCCTCCAATAGATATTATTATTTTGGACAATTAAGACATTTATGTTCTTCCACAATCTCCATTATATCTAAGAAGGCAAATCTTGAAATGTGCCAATCTCAAATGTGTACTGCAACATATACATTCTTCTAGACTTTCTGTTGAGCTATTATTAATAACGTTATTAGAAAAACCTGAAGCTCAGTGTTCCAAAAAAAAAAACTGAAGCTCTCTAAATAGATTTGGCATAGTTACACTCAAAGAAGATATGTACTTGAGTCTCCTCAGCTTCAAAACATCTTTTGCAAATCGAGTCTTGGGTTATATGTCTTCGTTTTAGATTACTCCTGGTAGCAAGGCTTCTTGATATCATTTGCCATTGAAAATGCTTTAATTTGGGAGGTATTTTTTGTTTTCCATATACTCTGCTATGTGTTATTTTATTTGTGAAGTTCATTTTATAACTAAATTTACTCCCCAAACTTAAATGGTGAGTTTTATGCTAAATCAGTCAAACTGAAAGTGAAGTTCAAACTTTTTCATGTGTGGACATAAGACAAGTGACAATCCTTGTCGAAACTAGAAACAAAGTAAACCAAATAGAACATGTTCAGTATTCAACGAGGATTAACATCAGTGATTGTTGCTTCATCCACAGAACAAGTAAAAGACTTGCTGCTAGGTTGACTTGGCTCCAATCCCTGGGATGACGAGGTCGTTCCTGATCTGTTCCCGAAAAAAAATCCAGGTGGCTGAGGCACAGGCAGAGTAATTGAGCTGGTTGTGAGCATTTGGTGAATTGTTGTCATTGTTGGACGATCTGCAGGATTCTCTTGAACGCATAACAGTCCAATATGAATGTATCTAATAACTTCATCGATATTACAGTCTTCTTTGATACCAGGATCTACGAGATCAGGCAATAATTTGTTTCTCCCAAAGTCTCCAAACCTGTAGAAGTTGAGTAATATATATCAGAACTATGATCATTATATAAAAATCAAAGTTTTTGAGACTATATATTAGGTTCTAGTTGCTCACGTATGTGACTAAGTTGTTAACTAAACCATTCATCTTGTAGAAGCTGCTATTCTTTTTGCCACTGATGATCTCAAGAATCAATATTCCAAAGCTATATACATCTGACTTCATCGAGAATTGGCCATGTATCACATACTCGGGTGGCATGTAACCGCTGCAAAATACATATTAGTTAGCTGCATAAGCGTTAATTTTTTGAAATTCATCAGGTCCATGTAAGTATATACTCACAAAGTTCCAACTACTTTTGATGTATTGTCTACAGTTTGGTCCATTCCAAAGATCCTTGCCATTCCGAAATCAGCTATTTTTGGATTCATATCAGCATCTAATAGAATGTTACTAGCTTTGAGATCGCGATGTATGATCTTGAGCCGTGAATCTTGATGAAGATATAAAATCCCTCGACTGACCCCAATAATGATGTTGAGTCTCATTGTCCAGTCCAACTGAATTCTCTTACTAGCGTCTGGATATTCATGAATAATAACAATTTTCTTAATGTAAACGAAGAAGAAATAACTAGCCAAACTCTATCTATGAGTTAAAATTTAGAAAAAACTGACCAAAGAGGAAGTAATCAAGGCTTTTGTTAGGAACAAACTCATAGACGAGTAACTTTTCTTCTCCTTGAAGTGAAAACCCGAGAAGTCTAACAAGATTTCTATGCTGTAGCTTTGCAACAACAACAACCTCGTTCTTGAACTCTCCTTCACCCTGTCCTGATGTTTTCGACAATCTCTTTACTGCCACTTCAGTTCCATCCATAAGAATGCCCTTTATAGAAAAATTACAATAAGGCATCATCATTTCATTATATCTTCACGAATGAAGCAATATAGGAGGGCAAATAGTTTATTATATATACCTTGTAAACCTCACCAAATCCACCTACACCAAGCTTGTTTTCCTCAGAAAAATTGCTAGTTGCAGCTTCTATTGTCTTGAAACCAAATTGAACAGATTCCGCTTCATTTAAGACCAACATTAAGATCATCAAAAACATTTCCCAAGCAGTGAGGTTCTTAATATTACAATAGCAATCAAGGAAACTCACTTGGAAGTTGTATATCTTGCATTTCCTTTCTCTTCTTGAACATAATAAAGCCTAAAGAAATCAATATTATGGTAACAACAATAACTATCACTATGGCCGCCATAATACCTCCCGAGACCTTTTTATCTGCACAAAACCACCAATTCACCAAAAATAATCATTACAAAAAAAAAAGAACTTCTTTAGAATTGTTTCTAAAGTAACTTGCCTTGCTTTGTTATATTAGTCACATTGGCTACAGAAGGACTATTTGAAGGGGGTAATAAAAGCGGAGGTGGATCATTAATATGATCAAAAGAACCAGAGAAATTATACAACTCCCACCGGAAAAAGCAACTTGGCCGCAACATAATGGCCCCTCTCTTCCCATGGTACCATTTCTTATAGTAATCAACACTTGTCTCTAGACAAAGACTACAATCCTTTGAAGAAATATCTGGCGTGCATTGCATCAGCACCCGTATGTTCCCGTAAACCGACACTGGAGCCACATCCTTTGCATAGTATTTACCAGACAATAAGGAAGAAGAAGACGAATTGTTTCTCACCGAGGAAGAAACTCTTGTGATCATACGAAGCATTAACCCGTCCCACACACTATCAAACTCCTTCTGGTTTTCTTTTCTTATGTCCATTACATTATGAAACACTGTATTCGGCTCCAAGACAAGGACCCCATAGAGGGACTTGCTAGAGTAGCGAACAAGGCAAATGAACTCATCACCTGACCATACAAAAGCATCTGTTTGGTTCAAACAGGTACTTAGTAAACTATCTGAAGCTTCCTGGATACAGTAGGAGCAAGCTTGTGGTTCAGCACCTGGAGCGCACATCCCCAAGGCGTAGACTGTGTCGGGACCTACCCCAATGGAGCCGTTGAAGTAGCCGGCATTAGCCGTGACGTTAGAAGAAAGAGTAGAGTTGATGAGACGTCGGTTCTTCTCATATGGACTGTTGGGCTTGAAAGCCCCAGCAGCTTCATCACAAGTTTGTGCAGAGACAAAAATGGGAATGAAGTTTAGGAGTAAGAAGCAGAGGATTGATACAGAGCTCTTCTTTCCCATTTTTTTTTCTTCTTTTGATTATTTAGACAATGTATGTGTGTTAAAGTATGTGGTTCTTATTATCAGAAGTTCGTAGTGTCTTACTTGAATGGCCCATATACATTGATGAGAAAGTGACAACTTGGAATTTTTGTGGCAGACTTATTGGACTGTTTAAGTCAACTTTGATTTTAGGTAAGGGAAATTAATAAGAATAGCATATAATTGAGCCCAAATTAATATTGTTATATTCTCAGTAGTCAGTAGCATCTAACATTAAATACAATCGGTCTATCGACTATCAATCGGGCTCATCAGTTTCTTGTCTCTCAAGAAACAATATCAAGTTTTGAAGAAACCGCTTGAACCACACTTGGAAGCAAGGAAATGGAACATACGATAATAATGGACTCTTATCTTATTTTTCCTCTATAACTGTACCATATTTAGATTTTTTTATTACAGGCTTGGATGCTGTAGTCACTCTTTTATTATGGTTTTGGCCTTTTAGATTTATGAAATAAAATAGATTTTCATCATTAGCCTCAAATTTAACGAGGACTAACATTGGTGATCGATGCATCATCAACAGAACAAGAAAAAGACACGATAGTTGATTTACCAGGCAGCAATCTCTCGGCTAATGGGTCAGACGGTGATCTATCCCTGAAGAAAAATCCAGGCTGCTGAGGCACAGGCAGCTTAATCGAAGAATTAGTGAGCATTTGATATATTGTGGACATGCTTGGACGATCTGCAGGACTTTCTTGCACACATAATAAGCCAATGTGGATGCATCTAATGACTTCATTCTTATCATAGTTCTCCCCAATGGATGGATCTACCAGTTCAAACAGTGATTCATTGTTCCAAAGCCTCCAAACCTATTTATTCATTTGTCAATAACTAATATTTAACATTCATTCAAAAAAAAAAAATGTTTCAGAGATAGTTTGTCTTTCGTGAAGACGATCTATACATTTGTAATTTAACTTGTTCGACTGCTACGTGTAAACAGTTGACATGTCAAGTTATGTTACAAAATTTATCATCTACTATTCCAAATTAATATTTTAAAATGTGGGATTCTTTAACAAAAAAATTATCTAAACACATTGAGTAGAGTTTGATTGGTTAACATGTGCAGATGTTAGTGTTTGAGTTTGCCGTAGCGCATGATTACACTATACTTAAGTTATATTTAGTTCTTCATTTTCACTCAACTCACTTTAGGATTTAAAGTTCAGCATATGGTTGTAATGACGCTCGAGGATTTAGATAGATTGATCCCGTTTACTCGAAATTGATGTGTTGATCATCTTTAGTCACTGAAATTAGGTTTATATGTCTGTGTTTATTAGCCGCTATCTTACAAGTATGATTAGAATAGTGGAGTTTCTTTTTAATAATTTGAAAGGTGAAGTTTCTGGCTAGATTTGCGTTTAAAATTAGATTCATCGGTTAAAATTACAATGGTTACAAAAAAAAAAACCAAGAGATAATAAACGTGAAGCCGCTAATGAGTCATGGCATTTTGTTCTGAGTCTTTGGTAGTGTTGCTAGATCTGCTTTATCCAATGAATTGACTAGTTTTTCATTTCTCCACCATTTTCTTTCACTTTCTGTGTTACTTCGTCTGCATTATTTTGACTTTTCTCAATTTTATTTTCAACATTTTTCTTTTTCAACATTTTTTTCTTTTCTCATTATAAAACGTAAACGTCATCTCTTCTTATGAAATTCCATAACGTGTTTTTCTAGGTACCACATAAGTCATTTTCATATGATAAAAACAGTCTTCCTACAAGTACCAGTTTGTTTTTTACGCTTGACTCGACATAAATTGCACAAGGGTCAACTGAGTAGACATTGATTAATACACATGGTCCAACGGGTCCAGGACAACTTGCAATGGGAGTGGTATCCACACCGAGATGTTGATGGACATGTCTGTATACAGACGTTCTTTCTGTCCTAACCCAAACAACATCTACATGATTTTCAAAATGGAATTGAAGAATCTCTTGCCAATCTTCTTTCTTTTCCTTGTAAGCTTTCCTGTTGTGCCTGCCCAAAGATGTGGGACAAATGGGTCGTTCATACCTCATAGTAAGTATGATACAAACCGCGGGATCCTCCTGTCTTCCCTCGCTTCTAATGTCTCAGCTCACGACGGCTTCTACAATGCTTCGGTTGGACAAGGACTGGATCGAGTCTATGCTTTGGGAATGTGCATCCAAGGTGCTAACCGCTCGGTTTTCTCCTACTGTATCGACCTTGCTTCTAAATCGATATTAGAGAAATGTCGAAACCAGACAGAAGGTCTTGCCTGGCCGGAAAATGAGATTCTTTGCATGGTACGTTACTCCAACCATCCATTTTTTGGATCGCTCGAGATGCAACCAAGTTATAAGCTGCACAATACTGGAGATATCAGAACCAGGTCTAATTTAACAAACTTTGATAGATTGTGGGAGGACTTAACAAGTCGTATGATAGATGGAGCTACTTCATTGTCGTCTAAAAGCAGGTACTACGCAGCTGAAGAAGTACCTTTTACACCTTTCCAGAATATATACGCATTAATGCAATGCACTCCGATTTTATCTTTGGGAGATTGTAACATCTGTTTAAATCAAAGTGTTAGAGACTATGTATCATGTTGCCATGGGTACCAAGGTGGTATTGTTTTTCGTCCAAGCTGCGTTTTCAGATGGGAAATTTATCCCTTTTCTCAGGCCTTTAACCTTAGTTTTAATTTCCCACAACCAACTCAGCCACCAACCTCTCTCCCACCTTCTATTGGTCACACGACCAATGCAACTAAGACGAGTAAGTTGTCTATTGTTAGCCCATGATATAAACAAGGCTTGAAACATATTTAAACATTAAATGATTTATGTTTTTTGTGTTAACTGACGCCTGATGACGTGGTATATGTAGGAATGGTCGTGGTAATGGTGGTTTCGACCGTTATTATCTTCTTGGTGATACTTGCACTAGCAATACTTCTTGGAAGGATGAGAAAATCAGACCGGAAGGGATGTTTCTTGAAAATTGGTAGCGATCCATCTATGCTCAGTCGATGATGAATCCTTCACTCATTTAGAACCTTGTTGAAGATCCAACGATCATATCTATCTTACATATCCGAGTTCATGGAAAATGTCACTTATGTAATATCATGTTTATTCTGTTTATGTCGTCGTCTTAATCACTTTCTCAATATAATTTTTACAAGAGAAAAAACAGAGTTTTGAGTTACAACTCGGAACAAAAAAACTTCCTCCAACTCATAATGAAATAAAATTTGCTGATAGATTGTTGCAAAAAAAGTTTAATAATGCAGTAACATTCTGAGTGTTCCCAGTTATTATACTAGTGGTGATGACAGCATCCATAACGTTCGGATACCCGTTCGGGTTCAGGTCAGGTGATTCGAGTTTTCGGGTATTTTGGTATAGGTGACTAGCATCCATGCGGATATTTATCTATTTCGGATCGGGTTCGGATATATTCGTTTCAGGTTCGGTTTATTTCGGATGTACCCAAACTAACCGATATGGCTATACTTGAAATTTTCTTTCAAACATTCAAACCAAAATTAAACATTTTTCATGGATCCAAACTGAAACAAAGCAACATATTATGCAATCCCAAAGTAGCAAAGTGATTTCAAAACCAAAACCTAAACAAAAGCATAGTCTTAGATCATTAAGAAACTGAAAACCCTCTTCTTATCACTCCTATGAAACCAAAAAAAAATTATGATGTTAGAAGAGTAAAAAATCACAACAAAAAATATTGCAGATGACAAAAACATGTTAATCCCTGAACCCAATCCATATTAGCTTAGTCCTCTAGTTTTGTGGCTGTGAAACATGTTCATACTCTGTTCAAGTAATGCAAAAGTTAGTGTTAACAAACATTAGACGTGAAAACAATATACAAGAATGTTACAAACCTCTCTCCATCTTTTCTTCGTACTCAACATCTCCAAGTATCTGAGCATAGGTGAGAACCTTCGATTCAAGTCTGATATCTTGTTTCATCCACTGTTTTGTACACATGAGAACCTCAACCACATAGTGAGTTAAGCAACTCCTATGTGGGTCTATTAACCTCTCACTCGTGTTGAATGCACTTTCAGATGCAACAGAGGATACTTGTATAGCAAGAAGATCACGAGTTATCTGTGATTGAATAGGGTACTTGCCAGAGTTTACTTTCCACCAAGAGAGAATATCAAAGTCAGTTACATCTGAAGTCTCAACATCAGCCTTTAAGTAAGCATCCATCTCATTGATGTCTCTCACTCCACTCTCCTTTAACAGTGTGTTATACCTTTTCTTAATCTTGTGGTAACCGAGTTCATCATCAAGCAAGTCTATTATTGGCTTTTCTTGAGATTGTGAAGACTGAGTAGACTGAGTGGAGTGAGATGATTGCACATTTGCCTAAGCTTGTTTCCCATTTCTTTCACTATACTCCTTAAACAAATCAGCTAGAAGACTAAGAACTTAATTATTTAACTCTTGAGCCTCCATACTTTCTTCCCCGTAAAAATCTTCAAAGCACAACTTTGGAAACTTCATCTTTTTGGTAGGATCAAAGACGCTCGCCACCATTAAAATCTTGTTAATGTTCTTCAACCCATCCCAATATTTATCAAACTTCATCAACATCTCTTTAGCCTTAACTTTTAGATCAACATCATAGTTATTACAAAGCAACATCAAATTGGATGCTATGTTCACTATCTCACCCATAGCACTTATGGGCATTAAGCGTGGTAGATGCTGAGATTACTAAGGTTGAGTTATAAAAGATAATAAGAAACCTCTGTAAACTTCCAAGAGCACGCCAATCCTCACTTATAGGAAGCCCAAGTCTTTTTTTTTTCCTTTTCTAACTCCATGAAATGATCATTGTAGGGTTTGTCCTCAAAACCCATCTTATCAAACACATTTTTGTAAATAAGTGCTCTTTGCAACATCAAGTACGTTAAATTCCACCTAGTTACAACATCAAGTGGCAGACTTCCTCTTTTCATCCTACCAAAATCTACTTTAAGCTCATATGCTCTTTGTCTGTTAGTTCCAGATCTTACATATGAGACTGCATTGCGGATTGCAGTCACACTATCATCTATGTTAGCCAAGCCATCCTTCACAATCAAATTAATAATGTGACCAGCACATCTCATATGCAGAAATTCCCCTTTCATAACTAATGATTCATCAGATATCTGAGAGAAACTATTTTCAAAAAGCATCAAAGCATTGCTTTTCTCTGTTGTGTTGTCCACAATGATACAAAATACCTTTTCTATTCCACATTCAGCTAGGCATTCTAAAATAACAGATGCAATAGTCCTACATTTGTGATCGGTAAAATATTTGAACCCAATGATCAGTTTATTTAACCGTCAATATGCATCTATGTAGTGTGATGTTATCACTATATAGCTAGCCCCTACAAGAAATAAGAAACAAAAGACATATTAGTTATATAAAAGAAATCATTAAACATATTTTAAAAACTGATCCAAATCTATTATTTACTTGCTACTTGAGACACCCATATGTCTGTGGTGATGAAAATTCTTTGCTTGTTAGCTTGAAATAATTTCTTAAGAGTAGCCTTTCTCTTAACATACATCTCTACTATCTTTCTAGTAGTTGTACGAGGTTAGTCTACACACAAAAGGACAAATATATTAGAATAGATTTAGATAATAAGTGTTTGAAATTTTATAAGATACAATATTAAAATTACCTTATCACAAAAGTGTTTAAAAGCTACACTTTCAACAAAGGAGAGTGGCAGCTGTCCAATTACGAGCATTTCGTTTGTTACTTGTCTCAATACATCATCTGAAATTTTTGCACTCTTCAAAAAACCTTCCTTACTAATGTTCTGTTGGCTTTTAGTATGATTTTGACCATCTTCCCATGTTTTGAGTTGCTTGCAACAGTTAAGATGGTTGCGCAAATTAGTGATTCCAGACTTTGTTGGACAAGCGAAGATCTTCAGACGGTAGTTGCACATGCATTTGTCATGGTTCTCTTCACTTCTTTGTTAGTGAGTCCATACATCATATCTTGTGGGGAGAACACGTTTTGTTTTAGTCTTGTCATGATTATCTTCAATGTACATGGTTAGAATATATAACCAAACCTTGAAGAAAAAGACCAAATAAGAGGAGTTTCAAGGATTGGAGCAAAGCCTTTCTCACTGCAGCATACTTGCATGAGGAAGATATGGAACCAGAGTGAAAGAAGTTGATCAAAGAGATGGATGTTATTGCTTGCAATTTATTAAAAAAGCTCAAACCTATTGGAATCGTGGCATGATTGGAAGTTATAGATTGTTAATTTATTTTAACACCAAGACCTTATTTAGATTTGTCTTAATTCAATCCTAACACAATTCTAAAGAAGATAAAATGACTAACCTTGATCCATGCTTGGATGCAATTTCACCCCTTGATGTTTTCCTCTTTAACCTTTTTCCTCTTTAGTGATTTCTTTGATGGACAAGAAATCCCAAATAACTCCCTTAATCTCTTCCTTCTGATCCCTTTTGTTGTAATGTGTTTTTGTAGAAAGAAAATGACTTTCACGTCATGTTCTATATTAACAAGTGCAGAACTTTTATAAATAAACCAAAGGATGTGTTGGTTTAAATTAATCAACACAACTCTTCATTATTATTTTTAATTGCACAACAACATATACTCATATTATATATTAACTTTATGGTAATTACTTCCTTATATATATAATCATGAGATTAAGGACATTTATAAATATAAGGTAAAGTAGGAGGGTTATCAATACACCCGTATTCTAACTCATTACTCGAAACCGATCCATCACGGTATCGACTTTTATATTAGAACATAAAAACATTAATATGAACTTGAACTTTATATCAAACCAATAGATACATAGGTCACATAGAATATAAAATATTCTTACATTCTCCCACTTGACCTTTGTGTCGATTTAAGGGTTCAATAACTTTAATGTGCACTTTACATCAAGTTCAATTGATCTTTACTAAAATATAAATTGATCGAATCATGGCGGTTGTATGTCATTAAACGACATAGTCCCTTCCATGTATCACTAATCAATTTCAATTTTATATCAATCCTTATATGAGAAGAATCTTTATTTCTCAAAGCAAAAACATATGTTATCTACAAACCATAAGTGTATACACATACCTTAATGATAACATAATAAATAAATTAGAAACATAATCTTTAAGTGAATTCTCAGTGTCAAATACATAATAAGCATCTCATAACTAAAATAGCAAAGCCTTATCTATAATACCCATACGCTCTACATGGCCATTGAACGCCTTGGGTGGTAAACCTTTAGTTAGTGGATCCGCTACCATCATGTCCGTTCTTATGTGTTGAAATGACACTCTTTGTTTCTGAACTTCTTCTTTAACAGACAAGTACTTTAACTCCATGTGCTTAGCACCCTTCGAGTACTTGTCGTTCTTTGAAAAGAAGACAGCTGCAGAATTATCACAGTAAATTCTCAGCGGCTTGGCTATAGTGTCGACAATCCGAAGCCCTGAGATAAAATTCCGCAGCCATAGTGCATGAATTGTGGCCTCAAAGCATGCCACAAATTCAGCCTCCATAGTGGAAGTAGCAATGACAGACTGCTTTCCACTCTTCCATGATATTGCTCCCCCAGCTAATAGGAACAAGTAGCCAAATGTTGATTTTCTGCTATCAACACATCCGGCATAGTCTGAATCTGAATATCCGATAACTTCCAGCTGATCAGATCTCCTATATGTAAGCATGTGCTCTTTGGTGCCTTGCAAGTACCTGAGAACCTTCTTTGCAGCTTTCCAGTGGTCCATTCCGGGATTACTTTGATATCGACCCAACATTCCAACAGCAAAGTTGATATCAGGTCGAGTACATGTCTGAACGTAGTTCAAACTCCCAACCACTGATGCATAGGGAATTCTTTCCATTTCTTTACGCTCCAATTCATTCTTAGGACATTGCATTTTACTAAACTTGTCCCCCTTCTGAATTGGAGCTATTCCTGCGGAGCACTTTTCCATCTTATATCTCGCTAAGATCTTATTGATATATCCTTTCTGAGACAAACTTAACAATCCTTGTGATCTATCTCGAAAGATCTCTATCCCAATCACATAAGATGCCTCACCCATATCTTTCATTTCAAAGTTCTTAGAAAGATACTTCTTCACATCATGTAGCATACCCATGTTATTTGCAGCAAGCAAAATATCATCAACATATAAGACTAAAATCACAAACTTACTCCCACTGATTTTAATGTAGATACATCGATCAACGATGATCTCTACAAAACCATATGACGTGATGGTATCATTAAACTTTATATACCATTGTCGAGAAGCTTGTTTTAGTCCATATATTGACTTTCTCAGCTTACACACCAAATTTTCTTTTCCTGCGACCACGAAGCCTTCTGGTTGGTCCATATATACTTCCTCCTCAAGATCTCCATTCAGAAAGGCGGTTTTCACATCCATCTGGTGAAGCTCAAGATCATAATGAGCCACCAAAGCCAAAACAATTCTAAGAGAATCCTTCTTTGAAACAGGAGAGAATGTTTCTTTATAGTCAATGCCATCTTTTTGAGTGAAACCTTTAGCAACAAGTCGAGACTTGCGTCTTTCAATTTTACCTTTCGAGTCGCGTTTAGTCTTACAGACCCATTTACAACCAACGGTTTTGAAACCATCGGGCAACTCTACTAAGTCCCATACATGATTATCACTCATAGATTTCATTTCTTCTTTTGAAGCATCAAACCACTCTTTAGAATTATCACTTTCCATGGCCATTTTGAATGAGATCGGATCTTCATCCATGCTTAAGTCACATTCATTTTCAATAGTATAAACCACATAATCATTTGAAATGGCAGATCTTCTTTCTCTTCCAGATCGCCTTATAGGTATTTGTGGTTCACTATTCTCTTCTTGAATTATGACAGGTTCATCAATAGTATTTTCAAACAGTGGAACTGGAGCATCATTATGTTGTTCTATTGTGTCATTAAACTTAGATGCAACAATAGGAACAACTACCTCAGGTGGAACTACAGGTGAAGAAACTTCAACCTGAACTTCAGAAATGTCCACCTTTCGCGGTTCACCACTCCCACTAGTTTTACCATTTTCAATGAACCTAGCATTACCCGAATCAACTATTCTCGTACTATGGTTAGGGCAATAAAATGTATACCCCTTTGATTTTTCAGGATAGCCAATGAAAAATCCACTGACTGTCCTAGAATCAAGTTTCTTCTCATGTGGATTATATAGCCTTACTTCTGCTGGACAACCCCACACACGTAGATGTCTTAAACTAGGTTTCCTTCCCGTCCACAATTCATAAGGGGTCTTAGGAACTGCCTTACTAGGAACCCGGTTAAGCACATATGTTGCAGTTCTTAATGCATATATCCACAACGAAAGGGGTAAAGAGCAATTACTCAACATGCTCCTAACCATCTCTATCAAGGTACGATTCCGCCTCTCAGCTACACCATTCTGCTGAGGAGTACCAGGCATTGTGTATTGTGCACAAATGCCTTTACTTTCAAGTAATTTTGCAAATGGACCAGAACATTGTCCACTTTCATCGAATTTTCCATAAAATTCACCACCTCTATCAGATCTCACTACTTTAACCTTTTTATCTAACTGTCTTTCTACTTCATCAATGAATATTTGTAGAACATTCACAGACTTAGACTTTTCATGCAGTAGATAGGTATATCCATATCGTGAGTAATCATCAATAAAAGTGATGAAATATTTTTCGCCACTCCATGAAGGAGCATCGAAAGGGCCACATATGTCGGTGTGTATTAACTCAAGAAGCTGAGTGCTTCTTGTGGCTGGTTTCTTTAAAGTATGTTTCGTCTGCTTTCCTTTAATGCAGTCTATGCATACATCTAGATCACTGAAATCCAATTGAGGAAGAATTTCATTATTTATCAACCTCATAATTCTTTCTTTGGAAATGTGACCTAGTCGTTGATGCCACAAGAAAGCTGAATTTTCATTAGTTGCGCTACGCTTAATGCCTCGACTTTCAACATTAAATAGGGATTCAGAAAACTTTGCATCAAGGTTGAACTTATAAAGTGAATCAAATAAAATACCACTACCATAAAAGTAATCATTTCGGTACAATGTGAAAACACCATGTGCAACCTTAATACTAAAACCTAAATTGTCCAACCTACTAACAGAAACAAGATTTCTAGCACACTCAGGTACATAGAGACACCCTTCAAGATCCACATGACTTCCAGTGTCCAAGATCAATCTATACGTCTCAATTCCTTCTATTTGTGCCTTCATCCTGTTTCCCATGAACAAATATTGTTCAGGTCCTCTTATGGGCTGGATCGAACTGAATCCCTGTTTAATATGAGACACATGAGTAGTAGCACCAGAATCTAACCACCAAGTATTATTAGGAACTTCAACAAGATTCATTTCATAGCAAACAAAGCTGTAATGTTTACCTTTCTTGTCGAACCAACTCTTCCTCTTAGGACAATCCTTCTTGAAGTGTCCTACTTGCTTACAAAAGAAACACTTCTTTTCCTTCTGGATTTGACTTTGAGGTCCTTTCACGAAGTTCTTAACATTTCTTTTGTCCTTTCTACTTGATGTTCTTTTGCTGTTACTGGCACTTCCAAGACCTACGAGGTTAGCAACTTGATCTTTCATCTTCCTTAACCTTCCCTCCTCTTGAATTAGCATAGCCTTTAATTCCTTAAAGTTCCATTTATCCTTAATGGTGTTGTAATTCACCTGGAACTGGCTAAATTCAAGCGGTAGAGAGTTCATGATGAATTGAACCAAGAACTGCTCATGTACCTCCATTCCTAAGGTCATTAACTTTGCTGCCAGATTAGACATGTGCGTCACATGATCATGGATTGGTTGAGACCAGTCAAACTTCTTTGTAGTTAGCTCATTCATGAGACTTCCTACAATCGACTTGTCAGCCAATTCTGATTGTGAACACTCCTTAATTTTCTCTATGAATTCCCTTGCTTTCTCTGTCTTAGGCATTGATGGCTTAATACTTTCTGCCATCGTCAACCTCATAAGGTTCAAGCTCAGCCTGTTAGATCGCTCCCATCTCTCATAACGAGACTTTTCAGATTCAGAGCTATCTGCCGTAATAGCTGATGGTTCTTGATCAGTTAGTATGGCGGAGTCCAAAGCCATTACACCCAGTGTAAACTGGATTTGCTCGAACCACTCACCATAGTTGAGGCCATTAAATTTTACCACAGAGTTAGCAGATGCAAACACATTTGATGAAGCTGCAAGCATTCATACATGTTTACCCGTTAGTGCTTTGAGACTTTAATGTATATTCAGACTAATATAAATTTTAACACTTATATTTTAAATAACCTTTGGGCAATATTTAAATACAAGTACTATCATTGATGCTAATTATATATTCTTTAATATTAATCAAATCAAACACTAGTCAAATAAATATGTTATCTTTGGACATACATACTATCGACTATAGTAAGAAATGAATAATTCTTTTCTTATTATTAATTATATTCAATGATTCACCTTTGGGTAATCTCCTAGAATATAAAAAATAAATTAATTGACCGATCAAACTTTTATGTCATTTAGCATCGTTGATCTTGATCAATTATAAATTATTATTAATTTTAATATTTATAAGTAAATAACAAGGCCACTTTGGTGACTAACATGTTATAAACTATATAAATATTAAAATACTAATAGGTAAATTTATCTTAATATTATGTCAATATTCCATAACATAATTATTTCTATATTGTGTTAATAATTTATAACACAAATTACTTATTAGTAAAATGCAGCGGAAGCATTTTAAAAAAAAAAAAAAAAAAAATATATAATATTTAAATTAATAAATATTATATAACTAGATATGTTCCTAAAACTAAATAGAACACTTAACCATATAATTTACTTAATTATTTGAGTACTTTGATAAACCATATTGATTTATCAAATAATTAAGAAATGTCATTATATGTTTTTTTTTTTGTTTGCACCCTTTCGGCATTCTAAAATTGTAGCTTTTCACAAATAGTTAATCCGGTAACTATCTTTAAAGACAAATAAGAATTCAGCATGCAACCTTTCATGCATGCATATGCGCATAATTCTAGAATATATTAAAATAGACTAACCACCCACATATGTTATTATTTATATGTTACTTTCAGAGCCGGCCCTGGGCCCAATCAAAAAAAAAAAAAAAAACATGGGCTTCCGGCCGCAAATAAATATCTAAATAACCGGCCACTTCTTTTTCAAAAGATGCCTTTAGTGTAGTGGTTAAACAGTTAATTTCTCCTGCACCAGAACCATGGTTCGAATCCCATCACCAGCATTTCGGCCATTTTTTTTTTTTTTTTTTTTTTTTTTTTGGCTTCTATCCTATGGAATCCTAGGACCGGCACTGGTTACTTTACATGTGATTTTTCATAAATAATTAACGTGTATGCACACTAGATGAATTATCATGTGCTAACAGTCATGCATATGCTATCAAATGTTCCAGAATTAATAATGGAAAAATACTCTTTCATGCATGCAATCTTTACGTAATGATTCAAACATCAAACAAACTCAGATTAATTATGAATCTACTCATATTCACGAGTATCTTAATTATTAATGTAAATATTTTGATCGCTTGATGCCAAAACTTAAAACTGTGAGTGAAACTCCTTTATGGCTGTTACTTAACAATATTCTCCTTTACGGTTGTTACTTAACAATATTTCATAAAACACAATTTAAGGAAATCTACTAATTATTGAATGCGCCTTGTCGGTATGAACCCAGATTTCAACAGTTTTCGTAACCATAATAATTAAGTTCAAAACATTCAAGCAACGTTTCACAGGCATCACGCAACAAAGAAATTCACTCAAGGATGAAATTAATCAAATCTAAAATGGCTCTGATACCAATTGTTAATTTATTTTAACACCAAGACCTTATTTAGATTTGTCTTAATTCAATCCTAACACAATTCTAAAGAAGATAGAATAACTAACCTTGATCCATGCTTGGATGCAATTCCACCAATTGATCTTCTCCCCTTTAACCTTTTTCCTCTTTGGTGATTTCTTTGATGGACAAGAAATCCCAAATAACTCCCTTAATCTCTTCCTTCTGATCCCTTTTGTTGTAATGTGTTTTTGTAGAAAGAAAATGACTTTCACGTCATGTTCTATATTAACAAGTGCAGAACTTTTATAAATAAACCAAAGGATGTGTTGGTTTAAATTAATCAACACAACTCTTCATTATTATTTTTAATTGCACAACAACATATACTCATATTATATATTAACTTTATGGTAATTACTTCCTTATATATATAATAATGAGATTAAGGACATTTATAAACATAAGGTAAAGTATGAGGGTTATCAATACACCCGTATTCTAACTCATTACTCGAAACCGATCCATCACGGTATCGACTTTTATATTAGAACATAAAAACATTAATATGAACTTGAACTTTATATCAAACCAATAGATACATAGGTCACACAGAATATAAAATATTCTTACATAGATGACATGATTATTTTGATTGAGGATAGGAGGAGATTTAGGAATTTAGATTTATGTTTTAAAAATAAATCATACTTAATTTCTTTTTTTTCTAGCTTTATTTTTTACAAAACTTTGCTATGACTTGTGCTTTAGTAAATAAATTAGTTTTTGATCCGCGCGTCCGCGCGGGTGTTATTATTGTTATCTATAGCTAATTTTTGTGAATGCACTCAATTTGATTGTTGTTGTTTGTGTTATCGATGTATACGTTTTTTGCTTTTAGATTTGAATACCTTTTAATGTGTTTAGTTTCAAAACTTTTAAATTGATGAAATTTGTATATGATTTTGTAATGTGTAAAGTTTCTAAACATTAAAATGCAAAATATTATTATTGTAAGTATACTTATAGTTTTATTAATTTCAAAGTGGTTATTGTGATTTGAAATATGTATATAAAGTATAATTTTACTTTATGGTTATTTTAAAAGACATGTTTTGTTCAGCTTATTATATTGGACCATTTTGTATCTTCTAAAGTTGGCCCAAATAACAGAGTTTCTCATTATATAATAACCTTCAAATTTGTAACCTAAGCCCATAATATTTTTTCTGGGAAAGAAACAGAAACTAAGGCTACAGACTTTTCTAGTTCTCTTGACTTTGATTCTGAATATGTACATTCAACATTCTCTCTGTCTTATCTATTTGTCTTCACTGAAACTCTTGCATGTCGTTTGATCTATGAAGCTGGAGAGAAATATATCTATGTTTGTACTATAAGAAATCAGTTTGATCTATGCCTACTGCAATCATTTCTGGGATCAAGGTTACATTACTGTTGTCATGCCTAGGAACAAAACACATTTAGTAATATTATTTTATCTTATTGTGCAATTTAAAATCACATATAATTAGAATTAAGATGGAACCCTTGCCTTATAATTATTATTTGGCTTATGACTGATAGTTGCATAATCTGTGTTTACTTGAAAGATTGCTATTTAGTTATCATTGGATAACCTGCATTACATTCTAATTGATAAATGTATTTGCTTACTATGTATCAGGATTATAATTGATAATTAATTTCTGTCTGGTAGACTATGGTCCCGCAATATATTGCTTACAATTTTGATTGTGCAAACTTATTTGGCATGCAAATATTGTTTACATATTCGTAAGGTTTTTGGCTTTATAGTTAATAATTTAGTTTACTTTTAAACTTTCCGTGTAGGTAAGAAATAAATGATAACCAGCGGGGTTGGGCCAGTGGTTCTGGCTGCGGACGGTCCTAGAGAACTTCAGTTCGGCGTCCCTGGTTCGATTCCCCACGGCCACCGTCCGAAAATGGCGTGCACGCGGGGCTCGTGGGTTGGCCATCAATCTCGGTTGGTGGGCCCCACGGTCAAAAAAAAAAAAAAAAAAAAAAAAGAAATAAATGATTCAAAAAGAAAGAACCAAATGGTTACTTAAACGAATGCTTAAAATAGATAATATACGAAACATGACAAGGTGCGTATCTTCTCAAAGTACGTTTTACGAAAAGTATATTAATAACATATGTATATAATTGCATCAACATTAATATTTATGGGAATTAAAATCTATATTTATATATAGGGAAAATCATATAAAAAACCTTGAAGGTGGCACCCACTGACACTTTAAACCTTGAACTTTTTCGATTATCACTTTAAACTTTCAAATTGACATTTATATCACAAAAAACCTTCAACTTAGCTTACTTGTTCATCAAGTAAAAAATTGACCTGTCCAACAGCTAAAAATGATGATGTGTAGGTTTTTTTCTGAAAAATAATTATTATTTAATTAATAAAATAAATAAAATTTTAGAAAAATTAATATAAAATCAGAAACTAAAATAAACATTCCTAAAATAAAATAAAATTCAGAAAATAAAATAAAATAAAATTTCAAAAATAAATTAGATTAAATTTAAATACAGAAAATTAAATGAAAATTGATAAATTAAAAGAAAATAAAAGAAAAAGCACAAAATTCAAAAAAAATTCCAAATATTTTTTTTAATTACAAGATTTTTTTTAAATAGATTTATCATTGTTGACAATAACAATTTCAAAGATATTAGTGATGATGATGGTGGTTTCTCACATAACCATTAACAATGACGTTTTGGACATATCTTTAACGCTAATATTTGACATCATCGTTAAAAATGATGGTAGATATGTCAATAGTGATGTTTTCGATAACCATCATTTAAAACAGTAGATATATAAGTTTTTTTTTTAAATGATAGATAATGTCAAAGTTTTTAATGATGATGTCGGAAACTATCGTTAGAGATATGTCAATAATCAATAATGATGAGTTTCTATTAATTTATAAATTAATAATGATGAGTTTCTAATAATTTATTAATTTACAGAAATTTTCCTCTTTCTATATTTATATATTTTAAATTATATTTTTATGTAAATTAACAAAAATATTTCAGTTTACACTATATTATTGATTAAATTTTGCATATATAAATTCTATGCTTTTCTTATTCAAATATTTGGTGTATATAAAATATGTACCTTGAATCTAATTGATTTTTTAGGTTTACAATGAAAACAATAACATCCATATATTTAGAAAATTTAAAGATGGAATTTAATTAGAATAAAAATAAACGATGCAATATATTTTTTATATTAATTTAAACTTTCTATACATTAATTATTAATTTATGTTTATATTGAGATCATATATTTAAATAAGATATTTTCAAAAATTATTATCTTATTATTTTATAGAATTGTCTTATATTTTACATCAGCCAACTCGAAACTGTTAAATATTAATTTATCTTGTTTATTATTTATCGAGTATTAATTTTTGGAGTTTATACTGTATTATAAATCCTTAAATTAGTAAAGAAAAAGATAAAATCAGAGAGTAAAGTATTTGAATTTTTAAAATATATGTTAAATTAGAAGGGAAATTTTAATTAAAAGATCAGGGTAAATAATATATTGTTTTTACCCTCCAATTAAAAATTTCAAACCTATGAAATCAATTAAGAATCTTGTAAAATTTATTATAGTAATTACTTAATTAGGTAAAATAATAAGAAAAATTAGGTTCCTTATATAAAAACGAACAAAATTTGCAATTGATTCCATATCACAAATTAAAACACATACAAAATTATAGTTATTAGTTGTCTAGTTGACTTACTTATAGTTGGATTTCTTTAGAGAATCCATTTATAAATTAAGTTACATTGCCGATAAATCATTAAACATATGTAAGCATTTCAAAAAAAAAATCATATGTTAATATTTCAAATTTCTAAAATATTATTTTAAAAGTTATTTTTAAAAATGATGTTTCAGTTCGATTTTTATGATGGTTTAATTACAATAATATTTTCGATAAAATAAAAAAATCTTATCACTGACAATCAAAAGAAATAATAAATAAAGTAAACCATAGACAATTTCTTAAAATATTTGGACGAATGAAGGGACTGTATTGAAATTGATTACTTGTGAAAAGTAAAAAACGTTTCACCACAAAAAAAAAAAAAAAGAATGAGAAACATCAGTTATAATCAAATTTTTTATATACTAGAAATAAGTGAGCCAAGTCCATGAAAACTGATGACTTGTCATGGAGGACGGAGCAGCTTGTTCACAGCCGTGTCAAGAACATCCACATTTCTCCTCAGGTGCTTTCTGCAGATTAATTTATTAAGGATTATACAACAAATTCTTACTAAACCCACAGTTAAAAAAAGCTTAGAGCTAAACAATAGTATGTACACTCAACCACATGGTAAAGAACCATATTAAGGATACAACCGAGTCGCCAGAGTCTCAACACCTTTAATTTCCTCGTTTAATCTGCATAATGAATTCCAAAAAGAACTCGTTCACAAATCACAACCGTGAATGCATTGGAAAGTTAAGTAACCAATATGAAGCAACATATTTAGAAACATACTCTCGGTGTTGTCTATGATCAAATAAGACAAACATCGAGAATCATCACGAAGGTACCTGAGGCAAGAGTTGATGTACCGGTTCCCTTTAGTGGATGCATCAAGAGCTGCAAAATTCATACAACAAAAGATAACCAGTTCAAGTTGACTGTTCTTTCATACAAGACCACTTAGTTGTCTCTAACCTTACCGGTTTCCTGAAGCCGTCCAGCTGCGTCTCCAAAGCAACTCATGTGATCAACTGAGCTTCCAGTAGCCTATAACACCATCAAAGAAACTGTCTTTATGATAAAAAAAGGCATCAAACTTGGCAATGTTTTCATCGGACATCTCAAGAAGCACAGTGTCTAGTTCAGCAACAGATGGGATCATTACAGAGCTCAAAAGATGAACACAAACAAGGGATTAATGAAATTAAGTATAACCCAGAACCTAAAAATTGGTTCTTTTTGTAACCTCAGAGAGAGTTGATCGGAGGGAAACGAAGAGAGACGAGAAGCTCTCCGCGATTGCCTGAGAATCCTTCTCCACCGTAGCTAGTGTTCTCAATATCTCCCCTTGATTCAATGGTGAGGGATCCGATCTTCCGATGCACACAGATTCCGCCGCCGAAAAATCTCCATCCACCGTCTCATTAACATCAACTTTAGCTCCGGCGTCCATTTTGCCAATAGTTAATTCCGGTGGCTATGATGTTGTGTCAGTACGATTGTATTTGTATTTGACTATTTGTTCTCTTAAGTGTCTAAAATTTACAAAATTGTCCCATTACTCTTTATTATGTCATATATGCCCTAAATTAGAGAAAAAAACTCATCCCACGGAACCGGCTATTATTAAACCAAGTTAAGAACATGTGTGTATGGTTATAAAGTTTACAAATCACAGGATAAGATTTTGTAAAAACTTACTAAGAGCATAATTAACCGACTTAGTTTTTTTTTTCTCTTTTAAAAAAAAAATAAAAACGGATCAATTGCGGGCCGCCACGTGTCAGTGGGGCCTGCAAACAGTGCAAGAACCCAACTAAGAACACCTCTTAAATAGGAGATTTAAGAGGTGGTTCTTAAGGAATTTAGCGGGTCTCACCCGCTAAGAACCCCTTAAGAACCCCCCATTGCAAATGCTCTAAGGGCATGTTTATTGCAGGTCTCTTATCATGGGGTTTTTAGCTTTTCTAAAAGACGTTTCTTAACATTTAACTAAAAAAACTTAAAAATCATCTTTTAAATAAGAGACCTAAGAGACTTCTCTTAATGAAAAAATTAAAAAAAAAAATTGTAAAATTATAAGTTAAGAACTCTGCCTAAGAGACCGTGGATAAACATGGCATAAGCTTCTTATTACTGGGAAATAAATCAAATATTGTTTGAGCATTTATATGTTTCAACTTTTCTGATATCATGACTTCATATATCATCTTTTATGTATTGGCTCGGTTTTAGTCACTCAGTTACTGACTCTAGCTCGCGCCTGCTTTGTGGGAAAAGTCCTGGTAGGCGAGGAACTGGTAGAGCTGTTGTTTTAGTGGTGAACATTGTGATGATTGTTGATAACATTGGACGGTCTTCTGGATTTTCTTGAACACATAAGAGCGCAATATGGATGCATCTAGTGACTTCATTACTTTGAAAATTCCCTTGCATGGCTGGATCCACTAACTCTAGTTGTGACCCGTTTCTCCAAAGCCTCCAAGCCTACCACAATAAAAAATCTTCTAACACTCAAGATTTTTGGTCAAGTGTTAAAAGCAGGGTGGTCAAGAGAACCAAACTACTGACCCAACTGAACCTAAATCGACCCAAACCAAGCCAATGTATATATCTAAATTATTTGAATCAAAATTTTATCAACTCAAATAGTTCGGTTTAGTTTGGTTAAAAACTAAACCAAGCCAAAAAAAAAAAATTATATTTTAATTCTGTTAATTAGATATACTATTATTAAGCTATTATTAAAAGTTAATATATTTATTTAACATAAACAACTAAAAATTGTTTTATACATTTTACTTTAAATGAATATAATAAACATAACTAAAACTAAAATAAAAGAATATGAACCTTTTACATTAACATCAAAACCAAAAAAATTACATATGATATTTATATTAGATTTGAATATAATTATATAAAATTATTGGCCTACATCTTTGATATTTTTGTTATGATGTTTGACTTTACGTTTAAATATGAAGAAAATAACAATTTAGTGTCAATTTGTTTATGTTTTAATAAATTATATTTCTGTAACTTAACTAAAACAAAACTAAAAAATTCAAGACGAATGAACTTGATAAACATATAAAAAAAAACTAACCAAAAACCAAATTGAACTAAACCGAGTCAAACTAAAACCAAACTAAACTAATTTAGGTTGATTTTGGTTAAAGTTTTCTTAGACCCAAATAAATCAAATTGAATTGAATCCATAATTAAACCGAAATGCCCACCCTAGTCAAAAGTTAACTAAAATGTTCAAAGTTCAGATATTTGTGCTTACATAGGTGACCAAGTTTCCAGCAGTAGTATTTTCATCCATCTGGCAGAGGTAACTATTCTTCTTGCCGCTATCTCAAGAATCAAGATTCCAAAACTATACACGTCAGTTTTCATGGAAAATTTTCATGCATAGCAAATTCCGGAGACATGTAAATTCTGAAAAGTACAATTCAGATAACTGAAAACAAAAAAGATTCAACGAACATCAATTAACTCGGTTGCTATTACCACAACTTACAAGGTTTCAGCATTCCATTTTGAATTGCCTCTAGTTTCCTCCATTCCAAAAACTGTGGCCATTCCAAAATCTGAGATTTTTGGTTTCATATCAGCATCTAAAAGAATATTGCTGGCTTTAAAGTCACGGTATATGACTGTGAGATGTGAGTGAAGATGTAGAATCCCTTGAGCAATCTCTACAATGATCTTGTATCTTCGAGTCCAGTCAAATAGTTCTTGCTTTTCAGGATCTGCACATCTCCATGTACAATCAATTATTTTAAAGCTGCAAATGGAACTTTTGAATAAGCACATTGTAGAAGGGAACTATACCGAATAGATAATAGTCAAGACTTTTGTTTGGGACAAACTCATAGATCAGAATCTTTTCCTCTCCTTGCAAACAGAACCCAAGAAGCCTAACCAGATTCTTATGTTGAAGTTTTGATACAAGTATAACCTCGTTCCTGAATGTTCTTGTGTCTTGTCCTGACATGTCAGATAGCCTTTTCACTGTGACTTCAGTTCCATTTGGAAACTTACCCTACATATCATTAAATTAAATAAAGTCTCCCTTCATAACTATTAACTAGTAGTCACAAAATAATAAATCTAGCAAACAAAGAGTTCTGTATACCTTGTAAACTTTGCCAAATCCACCTTCACCGAGCTTATTACTCACTGAAAACTTGTTCGTTGCAGCTTCAATTGCTTCAAATTCGTATTGCAACGAGGTTGTAGTTGAAATATCAGTATCAGCTGTAAAACAAGGGTTTTTTAGTGATGCTTCTGCTTTTCATCTCTTAGAAAAGGGGAAATATATATATACATATTTTAGGGGGAAATATATATAGAGCATAAATCACTAGAAACTAACATTCGTATTCAGTTCTTTGCAGTGAAGTTCTCCTCCGACAAAGAACAAATCCAAGAGCAAGCAATATCAAAACCATAACAACAGTTGGAACGGTAATCGCCACAACAGTTCCTGCAAAGATTCCTCTACTATTTCGGTCATGAGATTTACTGGGCCCTATACAAAATTTTACACAAGGAAAAAAAATTAAAATTTTAAAATTAGTTATGCCTAATGTTTTCTTACTATAACAATTACATATTTATCTTTGGAACAAAAAAAAATTGAATCATAATTTTGCTTTGAATATCTATATATCATACTAATTTAATTGATTTTTATGTATGAATTTATTATTTAATGTATTTTATTGTTTCATCTCTCAGTTACAGATGTAAAGGGTCCTATTTATTTATTTGTTCTCCCATGGAAATAGAGGCCACTTATAAAACACATAAAAATAATGTTATATATTTGAATTTCTTTTTACAATCATACGTTTTTTTTTTTCATTTGGAAGACTTACTATTGTCATTTTGGTTAGCCGGCTCGCTTGCGGGTGGTGGTATGGACCGTATAGTCATAGGAGGAGGAGAAGCCACCGGAAAAGCCTTGGAATATGTATATAAATCCCAACGGAAAAAGCAGCTCGGCCGCAAAACAACGCCTCCTTGTTTCTGACCACAGCATGACTGGTAGTCCCTTGCGCTTTGTCGTAGACAACTTTCACAATCACCAGAAGAAAGATCCGGCGTGCATTGCATCAATGCATATATATCTTGGAAAGTTTCCAAGGCTGAAATATTAGCTGTATAATAGTTATTACTTGAGGATGGTGTGCCTTTTGGTCTAGAAGCTACATCAATCATACGAATGACCAAGTCTTCCCATATTGTCGTGAATTTTGTTAGATTTGAGGTGAGGTCTCCAGTGTTGGTGAGTACTACAGGCGGTTCCAGAGCTGCAGATCCTGAGAAAGAAGTGTTGGAGTAATGGACAAGGCAAAGTGTGGGTTCACCTGGCCACCAGTATGCTTCTGTTTGGTTAGGACAACTCTGTATCAAACCATCAGACCCGGTCTTGATACAATCAAAACAGTCATTTGAAGTTGATCCAGGGATGCACATCCCTCTTGCGTAGACCTGGTTTGGTTCTTCTCCAGTGGAACCGTTGTAAAAGAAGCCCTCTTGAGTCGTGACCTGTGTTAAAAATAGCGCCTCACCTCTTGAGGCGAGGAGGATGCTCAAGCACGCCTCAAGCCTAGGCGATCGCTCCATGTCGTCTTTCCGATCTGAGGCGCCACCTAATAAAAAAAAGTAAGATTAGTAATTATCCATACACAGTTTATAGATTCATGTTTATCCTAACTCATTAAAATTAAAAATAATCAGAATCTTCATCAGTAAACTTAAAACAAAGATTTAACGCCACAAAATCGTCAAACAAAACTAAACCTCAAAGTCGTATAAAAAACAAAATTCAAAATAACATCATAAACCAACTCATAAACAAATAAACTCAGAAAACATAAGTTCAGAAATAAACTCATAAACAAACTCCGTCAAAATCATCATAGTACTCATCCACTTCCACAAACACATTCCCCTCATCTCTAACATCTTCTTCAATTTCATTCTCATCATCTTCATCAATCAACGTCAATGGAGAGGATGATGACCTTTGAGAAGCTCTTTGACTTGAAGTTGAGCCTGTGGTTGATTTATTTCCTCTTTCACTCCTACTTGAAGATGCTCTAGTAGGGTAACAAGGCTCTTCAGCTCCAGAAGCTATGTTTACCATTTCCCATGTGAAATCATCATCTCCATACACTAGATCAGCAAAGTCATCAGAAGATTCTTCTTCCATTCTTCCTACCAGCCACTCATTACACTCATCAATGTCTTTTAATAGGATGGGATCAATTGTGTCCTTCAAATCATAACGGCGCTTTAGAGCATGGTTGTACTTAACAAAGACCATGTTATTCAACCGCTCTTGAGTTAATCGATTCCTTTTCTTGGTATGGAGATGCTGAAACACACTCCAGTTTCTCTCACAGCCTGTTGCACTACATGTGAGACTAAGAATCTTCACAGCAAAGTCTCTAAGTGTTGGAGTAGATGCTCCATAAGAACGCCACCACTCTGCTAGTGCCTTTGTTGCCCTCTGTCTAATCGCCATGGGATGACCAAACAATCCAGAAGCATTCTTAAAATAATCTAACTCTTTCAGTATTTGATCTTGAGTTGTGACTTCAGGAACCAACTTTTCAATGGTGTTGTATAAACCTGTCATAATCTCTTCACAATCCACCCCAGACCCTTTATACTGAAATTCGGGATTCAAAAAGTGACCAGCAGCATGCAACGGTTGATAAAGTTGACAGTTCCATCGCTCATCAATTATTTCAAATGCACACTTGTACTCATCTTCTCTATGGTTGAAGGTTCTTGCAATGGTCTCCTTAGCCTGTCCATTGCTTCATAAATGTAATCCATAGCTGGTCTTTTCTCTCCATCAACCAATCGAAGAACTTTAACTAACGGAGTAATCAACTTGAGTGCATAAAGAACATTCCTCCAAAAGTTGTCTTGCATAATAGTTTGTTTCACCTTCTTTGCTCCTAATTCTTTTGGCCACTTTGAATCATTCCAATCTTGAGAATTTACAAACTTTCTCAAGTTATTCTTCTGGTTGTAGTAAGAGGCAAGTGTGATGAATGATGTAGCAAACCGAGTAACTGCTGGTCTATGTAGATTGCCACCGCCTGTGAATCTTCTCATCATATTCACGAAAGATGTATGACCATAGATGTAGCCATTCATGTAGATCCAGCTTCTTATTGCAGCTTTAATTGAAGGAATCTTTCCTATATCCTCTAGCATGAGATCAATGCAGTGTGTTGCACAAGGAAGCCAATATAGACGTGGTCTCTTCGCCATTAGAAGCTTCCCTGCGAAATTTTATGATAAAATCAGATTAGTAAGCATTAAATAAACATAAACACATAAGATTGAGCAAAAATAAACATAAATATACGTACCAGCTTTAACATAATTTGATGCATTGTCAGTAATCACTTGGAAGACATTAGTTTCTCCAACTTCTTCCACGATCTGGTCAAGCATGTTAAACAACAAATTAACATCTTTCACAACCTCTGAAACATCAACTGATTTCAGAAACACTGATCCCTTTGGAGAGTTAACAAGGAAGTTGATGATGTCTTTTTGTACAACTGAATCACGCCATCCATCAGACATTATTGAACAGCCTTTAGCTATCCATTCTGCTTTGTGTTCCACCAACTGATTCTCAGTTTCCTTCACTGCTTTCCTCAGGAGAGGAACTCGCAACTCATACATACTTGGTGGCTTAAAACCAGAACCATATTATCCTACTAATTCAAGTGCCTCTTTGAAACTGTCATAAGAAATTACATTGAAAGGTATCCCAGCATCTAAGAACCACCTTGAAATAGCATCACACGCATTGTCCCTAAGCTCTATATCACATTTTCCAAATATTTGTTTTCTATCTTTTCTTCCTTTCAAGATATCAAGAGGAGTTGGATCAACAAACATGTCCATAGGACTTTTACGCTTCTTCAAGTTAGGCCGAGGCTGACATGGACGTTTCTGACCTGGCTGAACTTCTTCATCAACTTCATCATCATAATCATATGTTGGTTTCATCATTTGGACACTAGCTCTTACTACAGATGAGTTGTGAAGGACACTTTTAACTTCTTCATTCACATGATCTGGAACCTTAGGACTCAGAGTTACATTTGGATAGCCTCCAGCCAGATGTTGTTTAGCACGTGACACTCTACCATTTGTGATTTTACCACAGAAGTTACAAATCCAGCTACCATATTTTTGAGGATCAGGGGTGGCATACTTTCTTGCTGGATCGACTTTCTTAGTAAAAGTGGACATGGTGATAAGAAAAAAGTAGAGGACAAAGAGAAGGGAGCAGAAAGAAACAAGAAGAAGCAGAAGATTTAGAGACTCTTTTGTCTCTTAGTTTAGGCTTGAAGAGAAGATGAAGAAGCGTAGAGTTTATATTGATACAAAATAGTTAAGTTATTAAATTAGATTTTAAGTGAATTTGTTTTTGGAAATATAAAAAGCAACTAAATATTTAATTTTAATCATAATTGCTTGTTTTAAGCATGTAAATATATTCTAATAAGAATCTTACCTTAATATGCCGTAGACGTGAGGCGTGAGGCGTCCAAGGCGGCGTGAGGCGTCCAAGGCGGCGTGAGGCGTCCACGAAGCGTCAGCCTTCATGAATTAGCCTCGCTTCAAGTCTTCAAGGCGACATACCTGTTTTAGAAGTCGCCTCTCGCCTTAGCTAGCCTAAGCGTCGCTATTTTAAACACAGGTCGTGACATTGGAGGGAAGAAAAGAGAGGATGAGACGACGGTTTGCGTTGTAGGCACCGTTGGGGCTGAAGTACCCATTGTTCATACATGTTTGTGCTGAAACTGAAGCAAGGCCAAAGCTTATGACGACCAAACAGAGTATTATCTGCTTCATTTTCACTTAAAAGGATTATAGCAAAAGCAAAAATTGTCTTTCTAGGGTTTTCGCATCTGGTCGTTTCCTACTATTCTTAAACAGAAAATTGAAATATAAAATGTTGAATTCGTCAAACTGATAACAGGGATCCTTAAACCAATATGGTCATGGAGACAAAAAAAAAATGTCAAAAGTAATCTTGAATTTTCAGATGTGGACCAAGAATAGTATTAGGCTAAGGTGTCAGTGTTAAAGTAACTTAAGACGGTTTCACAAAAGAGAGGACTGTGAAGGAACGCCTCTGCTTCGTTGTTTCGGAAAGATTACAACAAATCCTTAGAATAATGTTAGGCTTAAGGTGTCAGGATTTGAATTTTATCAGTAATTTCCAATGTATATTCGTGAAACCGAGAAGTATTCTTTAACCTTCCAGAGACTGTCATAAAACGGAAATCAAATGTCAATAGTATTGAATTTTCACATGCAGAAAATGACTTTTCCATTTTTCGTGCATGTTTGTGTTGAAACGGAACCTGGCTTGTAAACATATTGGACAGTAAGAGCATGATTAACCCGGAGTTCTTAGGATGAGGTTTTTACCAGAATATAAAAAGTTGTTTTTTAATTTTTAACTAAAAAAGCTAAGAGCATATTCTAAAAGTTTAGAGCAAGATCAACCCTAAGAATCTCTAAGGGATTCTTAGTTTTTTTTTCTTTTAAAAAAAATAAAATAAAAATAAAAACGGATCAATTGCGGGCCGCCACGTGTCAATGGGGCCCACGAACAGTGCAAAAACCCAACTAAGAACACCTCTTAATTAAGAGATTTAAGAGGTGGTTCTTAAGGGATTTAGCGGGTCCCACCCGCTAAGAACCCCTTTGTTTATGCTCTTAGGCCATGATTAACCCGGGTCTCTTAAGGTGAGGTTCTTAACTTAAAATTTGTTTTTTTAATTTTTTTTTTTTTTACATTTTTTCCGCTAAGAGACGTCTCTTATGGTTCTTATTTAAGAGACGGTTCTTAGGTTTTCTTAGTTAAAAGCTAAGAAAGTCTCTTAGAAAAATTAAGAACCCCACTTTAATAGACTCCGGTTAATCCTGCTCTAATACGGACTTTTCCCTTGTTCGTGCATCATCGACTAACTATGCAAATTTACGTTGAATATTCTATGAAGGTTGCATGAAAGTCCACGTCGCTTCCCATGAAAGAGATTGGCTTTGAAAATACAACTCTCTGTTAAAGTTAAAATCTTTCACTGAAGCTTTCAGACAATCAAACACAAAGATGATCGACTTGTCAATAGTCTTCTGGTTTGTGCTCATAGGCTCTTGTGCTGTCTCGGCACAAACATGCAATAAGAGATCTGGTGTTTTCACTCCCAATGATACTTACGATTTAAACCGCCAAGCCATGCTCTCGCTTCTTCCTTCTAGTGTCGCTGCTAATGACGGCTTCAACACAACTTCGATTGGACAAGATCCGAACAAAGCATATGGCCTAGCGATGTGTATCCCAGGTACTGAAACACAGACTTGTTCTGATTGTATCATGGCCTCAACTCGCAGATTGTTACAGAACTGTCATGAAGAGACTGGAGATACACAGAATTAATCACTTTGTCTGGTACGCTACTCAAACCGCTCGTTTACGGATCCCTCGACGAGGAAACGATGTGGAGGGAGTACAGTACTGTAAATACCAGCGTTAAATCTTTAGAGTTTGCAAATACATGGGAGGATTTGATGCGCAACTTGATAGATACTACTTCTTTACATCCCAACCCCAAATACTACGCGGCCGGTACAAAAGGGCATATTGTATCCACCAATATATACATGGCCGTCCCTGAGATGTTGGAGGCCTTAAGCAATTTAAGAAGGATTTTATAAAATGTTTTTTTTAAGATAAATTTAGGGACCTTTCTTTATGTAAATTTTTTTTAAAAATTGGGGGTCTTACGCCAATGTTTTATTTGGCTGTGCTCATGACCACTTCGGAATATATACGGTTTCATGCAATGTAGTAAAGACCTATCATCGGGGAAATGCAAGGAATGTCTAGGAGAGAGCATGAATGAATACGATGGGATTTATCTCCCTGAATTACCTGGCGATCAAGCCGACAGAACCAAGAAAGGTAATAAACCTTCACCTCGGATCTTTTCATGCCACGTTGAGTTACATCTCAATTATTTGTTTACCTTTTGTTGTGCAATATTGTTTTCGAGAAAAAATAACTTTTGTTCAAAAAATAGTACATATGAAAAAAATCTTTTTTAAATATCATTAACTAAAAAATATTTTTTTTTTGTATATTTGAGTTTGAGTCTGCTGATTAGGGTTTAGTATTTAGGAGGTGCTAAGTTTGAATTGTGAAATTAGAATTTACTTTTTAGAGTATTTAGTGTTTTTCCTTGTCAAATGACTGACACTTAAAAAAGAAATTATCAGTAAGTGTTTTTTTAATATTATTTTGGAGATTATTTTCCCAATAAACAATATTATGACAATTGTGTTAAAAAGATCAAAATAAATCTGAGTGACGAGCTTTTCAGCAGATGGCATAATTCTTTCGGGCGGAGAAATTGTGGCAATTGTTGTTGTTCCCATCGGTGTGGTCACTGGACTGCTCGGTCTTGGATTTGTATGTTCAAGGAGACGAATAGGTTACCAAGCATTCACATGTGAACGTAAGATTTTTCATTTTTCTGCTACGAAGACACATTCTATTCCTATCATGAGTACAAAGTAAAATGATTTTTTTTTAAAAAAAAAGTAAAAAGATTTTTTTTCTTAAAAGTAAAAAGATTTCTAAAATACATATATCGACTTTGATCTTCAATCAGTTGTTTCCTTCTCAGATGGATACTTTTCCATTGCAAATAGAAGAAGGAAAACTTCTAATATGGCACCGCCAGATGATGGTAAGAGTAAGACACTAGTTAAGGGTTTAAGATGTATTAATGTCCCTTGGAAGCTCTCTAGCATAACACTATTAATATGTATGCTTTCATTGTCCAGATGTGGATATTACAACTTCAGGTTCATATCAATTCGATTTTAGAGCAATTAAAGCTGCAACAAATAACTTTCAAAAGACTAACAAGCTTTTGGTCATGGTGGATTTGGCGCAGTTTACAAGGCATAATATCCTCAACTACTTTGTTTGTGTTATAATCTTTGTGGTATTCTCATTGTAATGTACATTTAGCAGGGTATGTTTCTGAATGGAACAGAAGTCGATGCAAAGAGGTTGTCTAAAACTTCAGGTCAAGGTGAGCAAGAGTTCAAGAATTAAGTGCTGCTTGTAGCAAAGCTTCAACATAGAAATCTTGTTAGACTTCTCGGGTTTTCTGTCGAAGGAGATGAAAGAATACTAGTCTATGAGTTTGTACCCAACAAAAGCCTAGATTATTTCCTTTTTGGTAAGAAATAAATGGGTAGCTTGTACTTAATCTACTAAAACCATAACTTATAGTCTATTGGTTCTATATGGGATGTTCAGACAATTTGAAGAGGGGTGAATTGGATTGGACGAGACGACTCAATATTATCGAGGGAATCACACGAGGGATGCTATATCTTCATCAAGATTCACGCCTTACAATCATACACCGTGACCTCAAAGCGAGTAATATTCTCTTAGATGTTGATATGAACCCTAAAATTGCAGATTTTGGTATGGCTAGGAGTGTTAGAGTAAATCAAACAGAAGCCAATACAAGAAGAGTAGTTGGAACATTGTAAGTAATTGGCATTTTAATATAATATGAAACATGATGGGATTTTCTTGTTGCTAATAAAACTGAAATTGATGTGGTGTATTTGCAGCGGTTACATGCCACCTGAGTATGTGGCAAATGGGCAATTCTCGACGAAATCTGATGTGTACAATTTTGGAGTATTGATTCTGGAGATTATTGGTGGGAAGAAGAATAGTAGCTTCCATCGGATAGATGGTTCTGCAAGCAACTTGGTCACATATGTCAGTCTTAAAAGTCCACTGGAATCTCAAACTTTTCATACTCCTTGTAACTATGATCATGGCTTTAAATATTAGTTATTTTTTTTTGTATGAATGTTAAATTTATTCAAACCAAAAAACACTTTTGTACAATACTTGTGTCTTTTTGTAATGTGTATAGAAAGTTTTAAACTATTCTACTAAGATTATCTTGTTGCAAACCAAACTCCCATGGCCTTGTTATATCTTCCATTACCACAACCTCTGAGAGTGTCAATGCGATTTCGGACCCCTTTATCGATGTACTTGACAAGTCGAGTTGGATCCTGAGGAGGTTCTCCATGTCGCCTGCAGTTCCTCTCTCTCCATAGTGAATATACGACCACTTGGAAGACGTAGCGAATAAGAAACAGTGTTGTGCTGTCCCTTGTCTTCTCTACTAACAAAACAAGAATCTCATTCCAAGTACTAGTGTATCGTGATCCCAAGAGCTTCCCCACTAGCTGTCTCCAAACGCTTTCTGAATAGTGACAAGAGAAAAACAGATGGTCCCTTGTTTCAGTGGGAGCATTACAGAGGACACATGTAGCATCACCATTTGGGTTCCATCGCAAAATTCGGTCTCCTGTGGCCAACCTATCCCGGACTGCAATCCAGGAGAGCACAGAGTGTTTTGGTGTTGCAGCAGCGAACCATATCCCCTGAAACCAGCTCACTTTCGGGTATGTCCCTCTCAATGTTTGCCATGTCTGGCACGTACTGAAAACTGGTTTGAAATTGTCTCCGATGCTCTTCCACAATCTTATGTCCTCACTTTGACACAGTCCCTGATTTCTCAGCTTCAGTATCTCTTGTTCAATGTTTATCAAAATTAAAGCCCTGTGTTTCCTTCTTCTATATTGGTTGACAGCCATCTCCACAGAGGCGTTGAGACCAATGCCCATATCTATGCAACCACGGTATCCAGTCAAATTGATGAGTTTTCCCAACGGCGACCAGACATCAAACCAAAAAGACGTCTGAGCTCCACTTTTGATGTCCACACGTGTAAAGGACTGAGCCATCACCCGATGCTTTAGGATCTTTTTCCAAATCCAAGAACCTAGAGAGCTTTTTGAGTTTGCATTCCAGAAGGATCCTTTACGTATAAGGTATTGTCTGAAACATTTTTTTATATGTAACGATCATTCCGAAGCTTGATCACAAACAGAAATATCAGAACAGAGATATACGAATGTCTTGTTTCACATTCATTTGCCTCTTGTCATCATTCCTTACGAGCTTCACTGTTTACGCTCAAGATCCCACTTACGTACACCATGTATGTTCAGACACAACTATCACAAGAAACAGCACTTACTTCACCAATCTCAGAACCCTTTTGTCTTTTCTCTCTTCCCTCAACACCTCATATTCCACCGGTTTCCAAACCGCCACATCCGGGCAAGCCCCCGACAAGGTCACCGGACTTTTCCTTTGCCGAGGAGACTTATCGCCAGAAGTTTGCCGTACCTGCGTCGCCTTTTCTGTCAACGACATACTCAGTCGGTGTCCGAATAACAGAGAGGTCGTACTCTATTATGACGAGTGTATGCTCAGATACTCTCACCGGAATATTCTCTCGACCCTTATAACAGGAGGTGCAGCTGTTTTCAGGAATGATTCATCTAACCAATTTGAAGGGTTCAGCGACGTGCTGCTATCTACCCTAAACCCAGCCGTCAACGATGCAGTGAGCAGTTCCAGACAGCTTCCCAAGCTTTCTATGGACTGGTTCAGTGCACTCCAGATCTGACAAGACAAGACTGTTCGACTTGTCTGCTAACAGCCACCAACCTATTACCAGCCGACAGGCTTGGAGGAAGATATCTTATGCCGAGTTGTAATTCGAGATTCGAGTTTTACCCATTCTACAACCAAAGTATCGGTAGATCGCCACCTTCACTTCCTGTTTCTCCACGATCTGGTCAGAGCTCTCTCGTCTTCTTCTGTTTTTCTATATTTATATTACATATGTTGCTTTACTGCCACTGTCTGATCTTCCAACAGAAAGGAAAGGTAGGAATCCAAATGTGGAAGTGGTAGCCATTGTTGTGTCTAATATTGTTTTGCTTTTCATAGCTGGCTATTGTTTCCTTGCAAAGAGGAAAAATAAGGCTTATAATACGGCGCCAGCATCTGATGGTAAATATCCATGTAAAGAACAATATTGATTGTGTCTTATTAATTTACATGCTCATTATTTTTCTCTCATACTTACTAAGACTTGTCATTGTGCAAAAGGAGATGAAATAGCAACCGCAGACTTGCTGCAACTCGATTATAGAACGATTTAAGCTGTGACAAATGATTTTTCAGAGAGTAACAAGATTGGGCGAGGTGGATTTGGTGAGGTTTACAAGGTACTATTGCTATTAAGTTCTCTAACTCCACCTGAGGTTGTGTATTTTTGACAACATATCTAGATAATGATCCACATAAAATTTGTGACAAGATATCTAGATAACAAGATAATAATAATGATAATGATAGGGTATGTTTTCAAATGGGACTGAAGTTGCTGTGAAGAGACTGTCAAAAACATCAGGACAAGGTGAAACAAAATTCAAAAACGAGGTTGTTGTTGTTGCAAAGCTTCGGCACAGGAATCTGGTTAAGCTTCTGGGATTTTCACTAGAGCGACAAGAAAGGATATTAGTCTATGAGTATGTGCCCAACAAAAGCCTTGACTGCTTCCTCTTTGGTCAGTTGCATTTATTGCTTTGATTCAGTAATTTATTAGCCATTATTGAAACTTTGGGTTGCAAAATCTTTAGACTTGACTTTAGTTGATGGTTGAGCGCACACAGACCATGCAAAGCAAAGCCAGTTGGATTGGGCTAAGCGATACCATATCATTGGAGGGGTTGCTAGAGGGATTCTATATCTTCATCAAGACTCACGGCTCACAATCATACATCGAGACCTTAAAGCAAGTAACATCCTCCTAGATGAAGATATGAATCCAAAAATTGCTGATTTTGGAATGGCAAGAATCTTTGGAATAGACCAAACTCAAGAGAACACAAACATGATAGTGGGGACCTAGTAAGTCTTCCCCTTAACTCCCCATAATTTACGGTTTTGATGGCAAGTTACTTTGCCAAAAATATTAAAGTTTTGTTGTGGGTTTCAGTGGTTACATGGCTCCCGAGTACGCGATGCAAGGCCAATACTCAATAAAGTCTGATGTCTATAGCTTTGGGGTGTCAGTACTTGAGATAATAAGTGGCAGAAAGAATAGTAGCTTCTACCAGAAAGACAGTGCACATGACTTGCTCTCATATGTAAGTTTAGAGGCAATCAAGTGTCACATTGACCTCTATTGCAATAAATATGGTTACAAGTATTGAACATTTGATTCATATGCTAGGCTTGGTGGCTTTGGAAGAAGGGGACACCGTTAGAGGAGCGAAGTAGTTAGATGCATCCATATTGGTCTTTTATGTGTTCAAGAAGATCCTATAGACCGTCCAGCCATATCCACCATAATTTTGATGCTCACCAGAAACACTGTAACTTTACCGGTACCTAGGGAACCAGGGCTTTTCTTTCAGAGTACACCAACAAAAGACCCGCTTGATTCATATCAGTCTATGGAAAGCAAATCTATTCCTTGTTCTGTTGACAATGCTTCAATAACCGAGTTATATCCTCGTTGAAAGTGAAATTTGTATCTTTATGCATGCTTCCTGAATCAACTGGTGGTATTAGAGTTCAGTTTAAAACTTTTTTGTTGTAGAGATGTTGGTAAATAAATCTATTTGTAACCACATCTAGAGTTTCTAAGTCAATAAACTATATGGATAAAGAATATATGTTTTTTTATTTATCCATATGCCCATACTTCTTTTTCATCACATTGTATCTTGTCTTTTCGTTTTCTTTTACCATCAGCTTCTTTTTTTCTAAGATTTCATTTACACTAATTAATTTCACATTTAAAAGTTAAAGATTTTATATAAGGATTATATTTCTACATATTAACAGTTTTTGAATATTTTTATATATATATATATATATTTTAAAAAAAAATTATAGCAAAAAAAAAAATCATTGAAATTTTTTAATTTTGTAAAATTTTCTGCAACACTTGATTGTATAAAACTTTCTTCATATTATGTCATATAACAGTTTAATAAAAGATACTTATTTACATTACTAAAACGAAAACAATACAAATACAAAGAACCTTTATAATTATTAACCTCATACTTCTGGTTCAAATGATAGAACATGATATCCTAAGGAAATGACCCTAAAGCTGGGACTAAGGATCTACAAAATATAATAACAGAAATTATAGAGCAGGTTCAACATGATACTGCAGGAGTAAGATTTGCCTTGAACATAATCTTTGGATCTTCAGCGAGGCTCTAAATGAGTGATCGAGGCATCATCGACAGACCCAAGGAAAGAACTGTCTGGATTGTTTCCAATTTTGACAAAAAATCCGGGTTCTCCAGGGACGGGTAAAGTGATTGTGTTACTGGTGAGCATCAATATGATTGTACTCATTCCAGGGCGAACTGCATGATCTTTCTGAACGCATAACAGGGCGATATGGATGCATCTAATAACTTCGTTACGCTGATAGTTATCCTCAATGACTGAATCAACAATTTCTAATGCTGACCCTTTTCTCCAGAGCTCCCAGGCCTGAAGTAATAATCAGTATATAATCACAAATCTTATTAGAGTTCTGGTAAGTTCAAATTTCTAAAATATGGTTAGCAAATACTCACATATGCGACCAAGCTACTAGCGTTACCGCCCGGCTGAAAAAAGTTGCTATTTCTCTTACCGCTTATAATTTCTAGAACAATGACTCCAAAGCTATAGACATCTGATTTCACTGAGAATTGGCCATGCATTGCATACTCAGGAGCCATGTAACCACTGGGAAATACACAAGAAAACACAAATAGAACTTTTAAGTTTTTCAGGCATAAAAAGACTGTTCTTCATTAAGAAGGAAAATGACGGGAAATGGTAGTAACTAGGTTCCAACAATCCTGCTCGTATCAGACTGGGTTTCGTCCATCCCCATAATCCTTGCCATTCCAAAGTCTGCAATTTTTGGGTTCATATCAGCATCTAAGAGAATGTTACTTGCTTTGAGGTCACGATGTATGATTGTGAGCCGTGAGTCTTGATGAAGATAAAGAACTCCTCTCGAAACCCCCTCAATGATCTTGTATCGTGCTGTCCAATCCACTTGTTCATGTTTTGAAGAGTCTGCGCACACATCACACCTTCAAATTTTTTTCACATAATCCACATAACTTGTGCAAGGTATAACTTTCCAAAAATACTAAAATGGACTAACCAAAAAGGAAGTAATCAAGGCTTTTGTTCGGCATAAACTCGTAAACAAGTATCTTTTCTTCTCCTTCCACACAAAATCCAAGAAGTCTAACTAGATTTCTATGCTGAAGCTTTGCAACCAGAACAGCCTCATTCTTGAATTCTCTTGTACCTTGTCCTGATGCTTTTGACAGCCTCTTAATCGCAACCTCTGTTCCATTAAGAACACCCTACATATAATGATATGACAACATCGTCACATTATGTTGATCTCTTCTGCAGACTTCCTAAGTAAGAAAATCACTAATCAAGCTATCAAATTAACAATACCTTGAAAACTTCTCCAAATCCACCTTTACCAGTTACATTTCTCTCTGAAAATTGATCCGTTGCAGCTTCAATTGTTTTGAAATCAAATTGGAGTTTGTTTGCATCAGTGATAACAATACTGGAACCTATTAAAGGACATACAAAGTCATGCTGAAGTTAGTCTTACACCCAAATCAATGAGTATCTAATAAAACAGACACCCATTGAGTTGTAGGATACAATATATCCCACATCATAATAACACCCCAATAGTATAAAGGAAATGATAAATAAAATACAACACAACTCACCTTGGCGGGTAACTGTTTGGTCTGACTTTCTCCTCTTGAAAACAAAGCATGCTAGAGCAAATAGTACCAAGAAGATAATGATGGTGGGAACAACAATTGCCACAATGATTCCCGCCGAGATTGACTCGCTACCTGTGCAATCCCAAACGCAGACGACGGTTGACACAATATAACAAACCATCTAACGTTTGAATTTGTAAAACCATGTGGCAACAGTAAACAACTTACCTCTCTTGTTTGTGTTGGTATTGTGGTGTATTGAAGGTGTAAGAGGTATAGGCGGTAGAGCTGGAGGTGGCGAAGTAAGGTCAAAAGCCTGGGAGAAGGGATAAACTTCCCACCTAAAAACACAGCTGGGACGGTAAAAAATGCCGCCTTGGTACCCATGGCAACATGATACATAGTCTCTAACACTTTGACTTAAACAGATGTTACAATCTCCCAAAGATAAAATCGGAGTGCATTGCATTAATGCGTATATATTTTGGAAAGGTGTCAAAGGTACTTCTTCAGCTGCATAGTACTTGCGTTTAGACGACAATGAAGTAGCTCCATCTATCATACGACTTGTTAAGTCCTCCCACAATCTATCAAACTTAGTTAAATTAGACTTGGTTCTGATATCTCCAATATTGTACAGCCCATATCTTGGTTGCATCTCGAGCGATCCAAAAAAAGGACGGTTGGAGTAACGTACCATACAGAGAATTCCATTTTCGGGCCAGGCAAGACCTTCTGTTTGGTTTCGACATTTCTCTAGTATCGATTTAGAAGCAAGGTCGATACAGTAGGAGCAAACCGAGCGGTTAGCACCTTGGATGCACATTCCCAAAGCATAGACTCGATCCAGTCCTTGTCCAACCGAAGCATTGTAGAAGCCGTCGTGAGCTGAGACATTAGAAGCGAGGGAAGACAGGAGGATACTGCGGTTTGTATCATACTTACTATGAGGTATGAACGACCCATTTGTCCCACATTCTTGGGCAGGCACAACAGGAAAGCATACAAGGAAAAAACAAAAGATTGGTAAGAGATTCTTCAATTCCATTTTAAAGATAAGACAAGTGTCTTTCGTTTGGGTTAGGACAGGAAGAAAATGTGTGTATATATATGCATATTTATGTACATCAACAACTCTGTGTCAATTAAATTTTCATTGCAAGTTGTCCTTGACCCGTTGGCCCTGTGCCTTAATCAATGTCTATTCGGTTGACTGACTCGTGCAGTTTCTTTTGAGTCAAGAGTCGTAATCAAGGTGGAACTTGTACAGACATTGTTGTAATTGTATGAAATGAATTATGTGGTACAGAGAATAACATGTTATCAAAGAGGAAAGACAAAGACAAATTACAAAGACTCATTACCTGCATCACACGTTAAACATTGTTGTAAGTCTACTTTCTTTTGGAATTGTCTTTGCCTCATCATAAAAACCTCAAAGTTTCATATTTTGATTTAATCAATTTCAATGATTAAAGATGCCAACTCATCATAATCTAAAAAAGAATGAAGCCAGCAATCCAAACACTAGAGCGCCATTAGAACCAGAATGCTAAACTCTAATTCAGTAATTCCTAATCACAAATGCTACAAGTACTCCAAAGCTATAGAAATCTGACTTTAAGATTCAACAAAGGATCGTTTGGTTATGAAATGAAACATTGGTTACCCTTAATTTGTATTTAAAGATTCAGATTTTTCTTTCCCTCCATTAGACTAGGCAAGGAGCGTTCATGTATTTGGTTCAATTTGGTTGTACTGATTTTTTATATTTTGAGTTTTGGGGTACATAAACTATCCAATTTTATTTCCAGTTTTAAAATTTTTCCTATTACATTTTTTATCTTTTAGTTTGATTTAAATAGTAAAACTGAGAACCTTGGTAAATAAATAAAAAAGTCTCATTTAGTTCAATTTTTTCAGATAAGTTTCCATAAAAACACATAATTAAGTTGGTTCATAAAAACTTGGATATTTTGAATAATTTAAATTATTTTAGATAAAATTATTTAAAAAACTAAATTCAGATTTATTTAGAAAAAAATTACAGAACATTGTTTTAATATGTCTTCAAATATTGAATCTAATAGTATGCTATTACTTTATTTTGGTAAATTAGTATATTTCTAAGTAAAAGACTAAAGTGCATACCTTTTCTTGAATACTAAACTAGGAGGCTTCCTGTGCATTGCACAATTATAATAATTTTAAATAATATTTTTTTTTATTTTAATCAGTATAATTTTTAGACTTTAGTTTTATTAGTTTAAAACTCATAATTATTCTAAAAATTATTTTTAATTTGATTTATCTAATTTAATATTAATTTATTTAAATTTATTTGAATTTCAAGAAAATTTTAGTTTATATTTTTTAAAAGTAAAAATTCTATTATTTTAATAGCTATATTTATTAAGACAGTAAATATGATTTTTACTTGCTTATATAAGATACATTAAACTATTAGAAATCAATCTATTAATTAACTTAATAAATCAACAGTCAACCGTTAAACTTAGATATTTTGTCACGATTTAACGTGAATAAATAAATAATTTAGAGACTAAATTAATTTTACACAATTTAATTTGTTTTGGTTAAAATTTAAACACTTTAAATATCTACATTTTTAATTGATTAATAATAACTTAATTTTTATATTTGTTAAGATAATTTTTAAATTTATTTTCACAATATATATATATATATATATATATATATTCTATGTTTTCTGTCTGTAAAAATATTGCTATATTTGTAAATCTATTATTTGTTTACTTCTATTAAAGTTAATGATAATATATGAATTATTATTAAAATACAAAATATAAATTTACATAGATGAAATTGTCTGTCACATTAAGCTTCATGTTATGTCATATTTTTAAAAGTTATATCATTTTTTTTAAAAAAAAATGTGATGATGATTAAACAAACAAATAATTTTCAAATTATATTTCTATTTTTTATATTTTAAGTGCAAAATATTTTATATTTGTATTATCTAATATTTTTTTATTTTAATTAATGTTAATAATAATATATGAATTATTACTTTACTATAGAAAACTTACCAAAACATATATTTCATCATTAACTTAACGTCATATCATTTTTTTAAAGAAACTATGTCATCATTTGTATGAGAATGAATGTGACGATTACCAAATCATTTCTCAAATAACGTATAAAGAAAGTTATAATTGTATTAACCTCTTAAACATATAACAATAACAAAATTTTAATTATTTAATTAGTAAATAAATAATAAAATAAACTTATAAATACAGTATTACTTATTTACTATTTAAAAACTATATCCACGTTCATATTTTGTTTAACTTTCCTAATTTGATATACCAAAAGTTGACAAAAATAAAAGAAAAAGATAACCAAAAAGCCTGGATATCCTTTGACTTGGTCATGACCGTCTAAAAATAAGGTAAGACGAAAAGTAAGTCAATACCGATTTGGAAAGGAGTGGAAGACCATAGTCGTTGGCATTTTAAGGAGAATAAATTTGGGGAATTTAAGGAGACAATAATAATAATTAACCTTAAATTTAGCCATTTAGGTACGTTACCTGGTGTTACAAAAAAAAAAGTGTTACAAAAAAAAAGGTACGTTACCTTCAAATCGAAAGGAATTTTAGTTAAATGATGTTGCAGCCACGTTGATCAGAAACGATGATAATGATGATGACTTCATTATCACGTTCAGTCGTTCACAACTTAGCTTCAGATAAATGATGTTGCAGCCAAGAAGCAGAGTTTTTACTCCAAGAAACATTAAAACTGGTGCTGAAACTTTGATACTTTATTATGCTAGTATAGATAAAGTTATCGTAAATATTAGTCTCTACAAATATAACTATCTATGTTTATTTCTAGGACATCATTAACCTAAATGTGTGTATATATAGAATGTACGTCACATGAATATAATTATCAAGTTATAACCTTTCTACATGGTATCAGATTCTTTCTAATCTTGCAAACAAATCCTTTCATACGTCTGGAAATAATTCTCTTGTCTCTTTTAAGTCGACAAAATGTCTACCAATTCTGTTATTTCTGCCTCTTCAGTAACTTTTAAAACTGCAGCAATCTTCAACATTGCAGATTCAAAACAAACATTGATCTCTCTCAACATGTCGAACATAACGAAACTCACACCAAGCAACTTCATCACATGGCGTCTCCAAATCCGTGCTTACTTGAGGCACGCGAACTTCACTGCTTCATATCTGAAGAAGATCAAATACCACCATCAACAATCCCAACAACCGAAAATCTTGATGCACCAACTCTAACTTTGTGGCTTGGAAGCGACAAGACAAGCTACTCTACAGCTCGCTACTTGGATCTCTATCCACAACAGTTTAACCCATTGTTGCAAGATCGACAACATCTCGAGAAGTTTGGAAACCATGCATCAAACCTATGGGAAACCAACAAGAGGTAACATCAAGAAAATCAAAAAAAAACAACTGAAGCAAACCTCCAAAGGGAACAAGACAATCAATGAATACATGCGAGCAGGAATTGAAAAATCAGATCAACTACCGCTTCTTTGTGCTCCCTTTGAACAAGAAGATCTACTCGATGCAATCACTGATGGTCTTGCAGAAGACTACAGAGCAATTGTCGAGATGGTTAATGGTCGAGACACAACTATAATAAACAGAGAAAATTCACTGAAAATGTCATCGCCAAAGGAGCCATACGTCCCAGCTACTGCGAATGTCACTCAGACTCGCCCACAACTACTCCTCTCCACGAGGAGGGTACTCAAACCGTGGAGGATTCTTCATTTGCAAAGTAAAGAAAAATAAAACTTGGTTAATTACAAGATAATTATTAGTATATATTGGTTAAAAAATACTTACAATATGAAATTCGAAAGCATCACTTGGATGCATGGTCTCCACCTGTGTTTGCTCTTTAAATTTCTAATGGCCTATGTAATATTATTCATTTCACTTTGTAGAGATCTTGTGACTTCTAATTTCCCAAACTCTCATTTTTTTCAGTGTAACACTTACCTATTTTTCTCATAATTTCCCAAAAAAATGGTTATTGCTACCAATAGAATCTTGCGATATTTCTAAATACACACAACATAATAGCTCATCTTCTTATTGATTGAATTATGAGCCTTTAATTTGTCCATATTTTGTTTTTAGAAAGAAAGAAGAAAAAGTTTGGAGTTGTGATCTTCTTATTGTTTGAAGCCTATTATTTATGCACAACAATGGTTCAAATAATAATTAAAATGAATAAACACAAATTTTTCCATTGGTGAGAGGGTAAGGTCCAATGCTTGATGAAAAGTATTTTTTTTCAAAATTCTATTGTATTATTTTGAAGATTCAGATATTGGTGAGATAGTGAAGTCTAATGCATGATATATGATGTAGCGTAACTTGTGATCAACGGTGATCACAACTTCTATTTTGTTTAGGACTTTCCTTTTCTTCTTTATGTTTACTTTTATTAGTTATTAGGATATAGCTAAAAGAAACTAGATAATCCTTATGGGATTAGGATCTTTTTAGCTAATATATAAAGAGGGTCATACGACCCTTGTAGGGGACCTCAGATTTTTAATAACATAACAAGTTTTCTTTAGAGCTTCTATAAGCACTGCGAAGAGTATTCGCGTCCCTTTGAAACTGTTTTTGAGATAACTTCAGAAATACGTTACCGCTACGTGATCATTACCTTGATCTTGTAGTTCATAGCTTCCGCTCTCCATCAGTTGGTATCAGATTCAGAACGTTTCGGGAATAGAACTTCTTGTTCTCCATGACTAGGAAGACGGGAGGCGCTAGTGGGGAACCTCGGGAACAAAACCCGGATACCACCACATCGGAATTGACTGAGCTACGAACCCTACTTGTTGAGATGCAGACTGCAACACAATTATCTATTCAACAATTAGCAGATACAATGGGTACCCTAGCAACCCGCCTTGAAGCTGTGACGACGCGGCTGGATCTTCAACCTCAGCACGCTGTTCAGGCGGCACAACCACCACCACAACCCCGACTTCCTCAACAGCAATTACAACAACCACAACAAGCACATCAACATCAGCAATATGTCCCACCCTTACAACGAGAACGTCCACAACAACTTAGGAACCGCTGTCACAATCCAAACAAAGACGAAGAGGATGAGCTTCATCAACGTGTCTTTTATGAAGATCTGCGACCACGGGATAACTACGACAAACGCTGGGAAGGTAGTTTTCGGGTAGACATTCCGGAAGTTCATGGCGGCCTACACGGAGATGATCTCATCGACTGGCTACTATCAGTCGAAGAAATCTTGGAATTTAAACAGGTACCGCCTGCTCGTCGTGTATCACTTGTCGCCATGCGATTCCGTGGTCATGCTTGAACATGGTGGAAACAACTTAAGACAACACATTCTCGCACCGGGAAGACACCAATTCAAACTTGGGACAAACTGACAAAACACCTGCGTCAAACCTTCTTACCCCATAATTATGAGTGTACCATGTATACAAGATTGCAAAATCTAAGGCAAGGTAACCGTAGTGTCGACGAGTATGCCGAGGAATTCACACTCTTGTTAACTCGTAACGAGATCCACGACAGTCAAGTTCAACTCGTATCTCGCTTCATTGGCGGCTTACGACCTCAACTTCAAACCGCAATGGCGCAATTTGACCCATCTTCGATAGGGGAAGCTCATCGGCGAGCAGCCTCCTTTGAACAACAGTCCAGATCATCATCTTGGAACTCATCCACAACTCGGTCACAAAACCAGGACCAACCAGCCAACGCTACTCCCCCCAACTCAACAAAGGAAACCGGTGACTCATCGCATTCAACAACTAAGCCGTCAACAGTGGATGAACAACTATTGCACCGTTCAACGCGCCCAAATGCTTTACGGTGTTATTCTTGTGGTGAACCGAGACACCGCCAAACCGCGTGCCCACATGCCACACGACGGGGATTAGTAATTGATGAAACTTTAATCAAACATGAAGTGTATGACTCTCAGGAGGAAGATGAAGACGACACAGTGCATCTCACCAAAGGTGATAACGGTCACATACTCGTGATTCGGCGTTCGTGTCTAACGCCCAAGAGGAGCGACGAACAATGGCTACAAACTAATATATTTAAATCCACGTGTACGATCAATGGCCGCGTGTGCACATTCGTGGTTGATTCGGGAAGTTGCAGGAACGTAATCTCCGACGATGCCATCACAAAACTTGGTCTCATGCGCGAACCACATCCATCCCCTTACACCCTTGGATGGTTTAACGACAGCGCCACGGTGCGCATATCTCAACGAGCTCTCGTCTCCTTTTCCATCGGCCCATACTATAAAGATCGTATCTATTTCGACATCGCACCTATGGATATTAGTCATCTCCTACTAGAACGGCCATGGGAATTTGATCGTAAAGTCATTCACCACGGAGCAGATAATACCTACCAGTTCACGTGGAACACACATAAAATATTACTGCTGCCATCGAAAGAACCTTCTCTACCACTTCCATCAACCCCCGTCGACATAGCACCAAAATCTCTCACATCAGCTTCATGTACCACTACTTTACTCTACTCATACACGACTTTCATTTCCGAGCTCAAAACAGAGGGTCAAGCATTTGCCCTTATTCTATCTCAAGCAACTGTACCTCCTTCACCACCAAGTCCTGCTTTAACCGCCTTATTAAATGAGTTCAAGGACGTCTTTCCTGATGAGTTACCCACCGAGCTGCCACCACTACGAGAAATTCAACATCAAATAGACCTCGTCCCTGGTGCTACACTCCCCAATAGACCACATTATCGTATGAGTCCAGTAGAACACAAGGAGTTGCGTTGCCAAGTGGAAGATCTCCTTCGTAAAGGTCATATTCGCGAAAGTCTTAGTGAATGTGCGGTCTCCGCTCTCTTAATTCCTAAGAAGATGGGACATGGCGCATGTGAGTCGATAGTCGAGCAATTAACAAAATCACAATTCGCTATCGATTTCCCATTCCTCGTTTGGATGACTTATTGGATCAGATTGGTACATAAAAAATCTTCTCCAAAATCGATCTTAAGAGTGGATACCACCATATTCGTATCCGCCCAGGTGATGAATGGAAGACAGCATTCAAGACGAGAGAAGGACTTTTCGAATGGCTGTTCATGCCATTTGGTTTGTCTAATGCACCTAGCACGTTCATGAGAATCATGAATCAAGCTTTATGGCCATTTATTGGGCGCGTTGTCATTGTCTATTTTGATGACATCCTCATATTCGGCACGTCACTCTCGGACCATGAAAACCACATACGCCAAGTGCTTCAAGTTCTACGTCGAGAGAAGCTTTTTGCGGCACAACACAAGTGTGAATTCGAGGTTTCACGAGTTTTATTCCTTGGATACATCGTCTCGGATCAAGGATTATCAGTAGACCTCTAAAAAATTGAAGCCGAAAGATCGTGGCCCACACCCACGACGGTCTCTGAGGTCCGAAGCTTCCACGGGCTGGCATCTTTCTATCAACGTTTTGTGCCCCACTTTAGTTCAATCATGGCTCCTATCACGAGTTGTATGCGTGAAGGACGACTGGTCTGGACGGAAGAAGCGACCAAAGCTTTTGAGCTTATTAAGGATAAATTAACTTCGGCACCGATACTCGTACTTCCCGACTTTACAAACATGTTCGAACTCCATTGTGATGCTTCTAAATTGGGAATATGGGCAGTCCTGAGCCAGAACAATCGACCGGTCGCCTATTATAGTGAGAAGCTGTCAGGTTCGCGTAGTCGTTATAGTACTTACGATGTGGAGTTCTATGCTATTGTGCAGGCCATCAAACATTGGCGTCACTACCTCGTGCATAGAGATTTTGTTCTCTTTACCGACAACGATGCTTTGCGCCATTTGGATAGCAAGGCCAAAGTTTCTTCTCGCCATGCCGGATGATTGCATACTTGCAACAATTTACTTTTTCCATACGACATCAGTCATGCAAATCAAATCGTGTTGCCGATGCCTTGAGTAGGCGTCACAGCTTGCTGACAACAATGCATACGTCCGTCTTGGGATTCTCTTCTTTCGCTGAGCTCTACGAGACAGATCCCTTCTTTGCTCGCATTTTTTCTGAAACAAAGCTTGGTCCATCCGATGATTACTCTATCAAAGATGGTTTTCTATTTCATGGTCTACGTTTGTGTATTCCGGACAGAAGTTTGCGACTCAAGATCATCACTGAATTACACAATGAAGGTCATGTAGAGCGAGATCGAACCTTACAACTGGTTACTACATCTTATTTTTGGCCTACTCTGCGTCGTGATGTAGAACGTTTTGTGGAACGATTTCGTGTGTGTCAACAGTCCAAAGGCAAGGCGACAAATGCAAGGTTATATCTTCCTCTTCCTATCCCGACACAGCCATGGACGGATGTTAGTATGGACTTTGTCCTTGGCTTACCGCGCACTCAACGGGGTTATGGCTCTATTTTCGTTGTCGTCGATAGATTCTCTAAGATGGCGCATTTTATTGCTTGTAAAAAGACGACGGATGCTGTCCAAGTTTCCATTCTTTATTTTCGAGAGGTGTATCGACTACATGGGTTGCCCTCTTCCATTGTTTCGGACCGTGACACATGTTTTCTTAGCCATTTTTGGTGTTCTTTGTGGAAACTCTTGGGCACATCTCTCGACATGAATACGGCTTATCATCCACAGACAGACGGATAAACAGAGGTAACAAATAGATCTCTCGGCAATTTGTTAAGGAGTTTGGTCGGTGATAATATTAAATCTTGGGATTCCAAGTTGTGTCAAGCAGAATTTGCACATAACCACGCGCTAAATCGCAGCCTAGGGTTTTCTTCTTTTCGGGTAGTTTATGGTCTGGTTCCTCGGTGTCCTTTAGATCTTACAACAACTCCTGATCGGACACGGTTTCATGGCGAGGCTATCGACTTCATCAACGAGTTACAGACACTTCATCAACGCGCCAAGCAGCAACTTGAGTCCACCGCCATCAAATATAAACGTGCCGCTGATTCTAAACGACGAGAAGTCATTTTCAAGCCGGGTGATCTTGTTTGGGTGTATATTACTAAGGAACGCCTTCCACTCCGGGAGTTTAACAAGTTACGATCCAAGAAAATAGGTCCGGTCGAGGTTGTCGAGCGTATCAACCCAAACGCCTATTGTCTCAAGCTCCCTCCACATTTACGTACGTCAGATGTGTTTAACGTTAAGCACCTGTCACCATTTCACGGTGATAACATCCCGTCGGATTCGTGGACGAATCCTTCTCACCCGGAGGGACCTGATGTAGCGTAACTTGTGATCAACGGTGATCACAACTTCTATTTTGTTTAGGACTTTCTTTTTCTTCTTTATGTTTATTTTTATTAGTTATTAGGATATAACTAAAAGAAACTAGATAATCTTTATGGAATTAGGATCTTTTTAGCTAATATATAAGTCAGGGTCATACGACCCTTGTAGGACACCTTTTGAATTTTTAATAACATATCACGTTTTCTTTAGAGCTTCTACAAGCACTGCGAAGAGTATTCGCGTCCCTTTGAAACTGTTTTTGAGATAACTTCAGAAATACGTTACCGCTACGTGATCATTACCTTGATCTTGTAGTTTCATAGCTTCCGCTCTCCATCAATATAC
>CAJHQQ010001855.1:0-80020 GCA_905132885.1 Moricandia moricandioides
TTCTTAAGCCATATAAAGAAAAGTATATTGCATTCTTGCCCAAGTCTTATACGCATTTCATAAATGTGGACTGAAGCTTTCTAAATAGACACCCTTATTCCAAAGTCGAAGTCTATTAGCTACGTTCGTTTGTACATCTAGAAGGTTCATCCTGATGGATCATCTGGATGTCTTATCCAGATAGATCATTTGGGTGTTGTTTGTTTGTATATTTGAAAGGTGCATCTTGATGAAGCATTCAGATGCAGTTGTGTTCATTTGTTTATTTTTTTTGAATCTGCATTTGCATCCGAATGCATTTCATGATAAAATGATTAATTTGGACATGTCTTTTAATTTAAATATATCTTACTCTTAATTCATATTTATTATTTTTATATTATTTTTATTAATTTTAATATCCTTATCTAAATTATAGTTACAACAAAATAAATTTTAAATTATTATTTTAACATTCATAAATTTATTTTAATGAAAATAAGACTATGAAATTATAAACAATGACTATGCTTTTACAATTTGATTAAAATATTTAAATTAAACTCCAATAATTGTTTGATGATAAACTTTAATTCCAATAATAATTTCTCATAATTTTAATAAACTCAAACAGTAGATTTTTACAAATTTTAAAATACACTAAAATCCAACAATAGTTTAATGATAAATAGAGTCATGTTGCATTAGAAATTCAATCTTCAATCGATGACATGAAGAAACTCCACCTAAAACCACCTACAAGTTTCATATTCCAAATGTTCTCTCAATTACTGGACGCAAACCAGAATGCTTTCGGTTGAATAACTCTCTGCTGTTTTTCGTTGGTCCTCCTCTAACAAACTGATCAAGGTGATATCTAGTTCTACAGTGAGGTCCTAAATAACCAGTTCTAGTTGGGTATCCTGAGTCTACTAAATAATACTTTCCAACTGGAGGATGAGGAAAAGAAGCTTCTTCAGTAGCACAATATGTTAACACTTTTGTATCATGTGCTCTCCCAGGTACCCCAACATAAGCATATATGAATTTCATACTGAAATTACATATAGCTAAAACATTCATAGTTGCTTCTGCTTTTCTACCTCTGAATGGTTCAACATTCCCAGAAGGAGGACGTACCGGCACATGAGTTCCATCTAGAGCACCTATACAATCCTTAAAAAAAGGGTAATATTGTGGATCATCTACAAGAATAGGACTAGCACTTGCAAACTCATCCCTTCCAGGTTTCACAATGGCTGCTGCAAGTTTCAACAAAGAACTTAAAACCTCATCTAGTTTCCTTTTCACTGTGTCAAGTGAATGTTGGTATCTCTCAGCTAAAGTTCGTACAGTTAAATCTTGTCAACCATCTCTAAGAACATTGCAACACTCTCCTGTAGGTAAACATGGCAAGACTCTACTAGCTGATACTTCTCTGATAGTACCTTACATAAACTCTTAAACGTTGCCTGGTTCATGCGAAGAATATCATAGCATTGTACCTCAGATTCGTTCATGAAACGTTTCACACGACACCAACCTCCACTTCGATTTGTCCTCACTAATTGCACAGATACGCTATGTGGCAGTGCACTTTTTTTTCAATAGCAATAACTGAGTTGGTCAAAATCATTATAAAAAATTGAGGAATGTGTTCAAAAAAAAGAAAAAATAAGGAAATTAAAGAAAGTTCTCTTTCAACAAAATAGAGTACCTTTTAAATAGAAAACGGTGCGTCATGACAATGCCTTTTTAGCTCGATATAGCAATGTAAATTCTAACCAAATTGTTCATTGTGTCAAGAAACAATATTGATTAACAATTGTAAACTTTTTTTTAAGATCAATAATTGTAAACTAGAAATATCAAATAAGAATTTATATATGGCCTAAGAAACACATTGGCAAGTATATATACATATACCTACACAATAATGATGTGTATTGTTTTAGCTAATAACCTAAATTAAGCCATTGAAATTAGCTGTGCACAATTGATGTTTCTCTTTAATTAATTATCTACGCGCACAATTTTTATTTGACTTGGGTATACACTTTAATTCAACATACTTTGATGAGAGATTAAAGACAAATATTAAGTCATGATCACAGTCTGAACAGTAATGATCACAGTCTGAACAGTCACCTTTGTTCATTCGTTTGTTCTCTCCTACTAAATATATTTTTTTTCTAAAAGAAGGTACGCAAGAAGATTAAGTTTCGTATGTAACTCACATTTCTTAATTAAATAAGGGATTTTTTTATTTTTGAATCCCCCACTTTTTAGAAAATATTGATTTTACTAATATATATATATGTGCATCAATATTGTTATATATCACTAGTAGAATAATCGGTTGTAACCGTGAACTGGTCAAAAACAAATAGTGGCTATTTCACAGGTAGTCACGAAATGATTATGTTTTTGTCATGAAACCAAAAATGTGCCTAAATGTGATTATTTAATAATAAAAATAACCCAAATAACCACGAAGAAAAACGTGAAGAGAAATAGTTACGATATAGCCATGAAAACTCTGTGACCAGGTTTTTACGTAAATAAACGTGACAAAAACGTGACACAAAAAGCTACGATTTACCCCGTGATGTTGGTGGCTGGAGAAATTCTTCTTAAAATCATTTAAAACTTATTAGTCATGTTTACAAATCGTGACAATTTTTGTGACCACTCCACCGAACGTGTCAGAGTGTTTTAATAATAAAAATGTTAGCCATGAAAATATTTTGTAGCAAGAAATGTGACTTTATTTCTCCTTGCTCTATGAAAGAAATATTTCATTGAATTTATTCTTAGTAGTGACGAATGGTTTTGTGACTAGATTGGTGGCCACTTTGTGACAAAAAGTGAAAAAAATGTGGATAAATCGTGACTATAAGTTGTCTATAGATAATAACAACAACAGTTTCACTTTCTTCGCAAACATATGAATGTTCATTCTAAAACCAAACGAATGAAACAAATGTCTTCCAATTCTAGAGCTAGAGAATGGATGGATAGACATATGGATCCCATATAAAATTGTATTGCTGAAGAGTTTATAAGAAGAGGTTGCTACTATTTATTGCATTTGCCTGTAATAAAATTCTTATCAAGAGAGGCAAACTTTGTTATGTTCGTTTGCACGATGTCAAAACCGAAAGCAATGCGATGCAAGAGCAGTGTATTGCCATCTATTCCAATTCAGGCTCAAGAATAACTATTATATATGGTCAAGCCATGAAAAACAATTCTATGATATTGGGGAATCATCGACTGCAGGAAAAATGTTTGGATAATCATCAATGGCTGGTCATTATACTGAAAAGAAAGACCGTTTACGGAAGAAGAAACATTTCAAGATAACACAAATATTCATATAAGAGAGGACATTGGACTGCCATAAATGATGGAGAATGTGATGGAAGCTACCAATAGAGAGAAATATCAAGATAGTGTGTTTCGAGCCTTTGAAGGTGCCAATGAACCACTTTATTGAAGGTATTTCTCAATTGTACTTGGCTTCCCGGTTGATGAAAGTTAAAACCGATCATGATTTTTTTAGCTGTGTGTGGATAAGATATCTCAAACTTCAAACGGCGTCTTATTATGAGAAGAAGAAGTTGACACATGCACTTGGTCTTCCCGTTATTAAGATTGATATTTGCAAGGATAATTGCAATCTTTTTTGGAAAGAAGATAAGGATCTTATGGTATGTAGGTTTTGTGGAAAAGACTGATACCATCAAACCATGGAAAGGGTAAAAATCGCCCTAAACAAAGGATGTTTTACATGCAAATTACAAAGATTCTGAAGTGTTTATACCAACTAGAGGCGAATGCATCACATATGCGATGGCATGAGAACATGTTTCCCCTAAAGAAGAAATGCATCACCCATCTCATGGAGTAGCATGGAAGCATTTTAACAAGGTATATCATAATATGATGTGGAAAGTCGAAACAATTATCTAGGCTTAGAAACATATGGATTCAATCCTATTGGAATGATTGTGAAGCTCACTCTGTGTGGCATATTATCATAACTCCGTATAATTTACCTTCTGGCATGTGTATGAAAAGAGGAAATTTCTTTTTATCGGTCCTAGTTCTTGGGCCGAGACATCCGAAGAAAAGCATAAATATCTATCTGAAGCTGTTAATTGAAGAATTACAAAGTCTAGGGAGTAACGGGGTATAAGCATATGATATCTTGAGGAAGGAAAAATTTACGATGTGAGCCGCATTAATATGGACAATAAATGACTTTTCAGCTTATGGCATGATGTCTTGTTGATGACACATGGTCGTTTAGCATGTTCATATTGTCAAGATGAGAAAAAAAAAGTCATTTAGGTTACAACATGGAAGGAAACATATGGTTTGACTGTCATCGAATGATTCTAACTTTGACTCATCCTTACAAGTGAAGCGTTCAAGCGTTTTGACGGGGGACGACAAGAACTGAAGCTCATCCACCATGGTTAAATGGAGAATAAATTTTGTACGAACGCATTAACAACATAGAGGGATTGTGCAAAACTGTAGATTGTAGAGGAAGAGGACACCAGAACTCTACTCACTCTATATCTGGCTACGGTAAAGATCACAACTTGGTGAAGAATAGTATCTTTTGGGACTTTTGGTATTGGGTAAACTTTCTTTTGTGTGAAAACTTGAACTTCATGCATGTTGAATAGAACTTCTTGGGTATACGATTTATTTCCATACCATAAGTATCGTATAGTAACAGTTCCAAGGTAAAAATCGCCCTAAACAAAGGATGTTTTACATGCAAATTACAAAGATTCTGAAGTGTTTATACCAACTAGAGGCGAATGCATCACATATGTGATGGCATGAGAACATGTTTCCCCTAAAGAAGAAATGCATCACCCATCTCATGGAGTAGCATGGAAGCATTTTAACAAGGTATATCCTAATATGATGCGGAAAGTCAAAACAATTAACTAGGCTTAGAAACATATGAATTCAATCCTATTGTAATGAATTGTGAAGCTCACTTTGTTTGGAATATTATCATAACTCCGTATAATTTACCTTCTGGCATGTGTATGAAAAGAGAAAATTTCTTTTTATCGGTCCTAGTTCTTGGGCCGAGACATCCGAAGAAAAGCATAAATATCTATCTGAAGCTGTTAATTGAAGAATTACAAAGTCTATGGAGTAACAGGGTATAAGCATATGATATCTTGAGGAAGGAAAAATTTACGATGTGAGCCGCATTAATATGGACAATAAATGACTTTTCAGCTTATGGCATGATGTCTTGTTTATGACACATGGTCGTTTAGCATGTTCATATTGTCAAGATGAGAAAAACGTCATTTAGGTTACAATATGGAAGGAAACATATGGTTTGACTGTCATCGAATGATTCTGACTTTGACTCATCCTTACAAGGGAAGTGTTCAAGCGTTTTGACGGGGGACGACAAGAACTGAAGCTCATTCACCATGGTTAAATGGAGAATAAAATTTTTACGAACGCATTAACAACATAGAGGGATTGTGAAAAATTGTAGATTGTAGAGGAAGAGGACACCAGAACTCTACTCACTCTATATCTGGCTACGATAAAGATCACAACTGGGTGAAGAATAGTATCTTTTGTGACTTTTGTTGGGTAAACTTTCTTTTGTGCGAAAACTTGAACTTCATGCATGTTGAAAAGAATTTCTTGGGTAAACGATTTATTTCCATATAAGTATCGTATAGTAACAGTTCCACACAATTTTTTATGCTCGTCCTAATTGCACACATTTTAAGTATATGAACCTATATACCCTATTTTCAAAGATTGAAACCCGAAACGACACAGATGAAGGTTTAGCTTGGTTTTACTGGTTTATAATCTAAACTTATATCAAACCAGTTAAACCGATCAAATTAGTTGGTATCAAACAGAAATTAAAACCTAACTTGACCTGATATTCAAATAGCACGTGACCCAACTCTTTAGTAGGATGTTGTTCTATTTGAATATCAGGTCGAGTGAAGTTTTGATTTCAGTTGATACCAACTGGTTTGATATCGGTTTAGATTCTAAACCTATAAAACCAAGCTAAACTTTCTTTTGTGTGGTCTCGGATTTTGATCTTTGAAAATGGGGGTAAATATGTTCATATACTTAAAATGTGTGCAATTAGGTTCATTTCTTTAAAATGTGTGCAATTAGGACGAGCATGAAAAATTGTGTGGAACACTTACTATATGATACTTCTGATGTGGAAATAGGATAATCTCATAAACACGATTTTGAATGTTGCTGGGAAAACAAAAGATAATGCAATGTAAACGGTGGATCTCCCTAATATATGTCGAAGGCCAGAATTACATCTTAAAGAAGATGGAACAATGTCGGTCCTGATATTTCGATTATCTAATGCAGAGAAAAATGAATTTTTGTGATGGCTGAAACATGATATAAAATTCGAGTTATTCTTTAAAGTTTAGTAGACGTGTTGGTGAGACAAATTTGAAGATTTCGGGATTGAAAAGCCATGATTGTCACGTAATTATTCAGCGACTTCTTCCTTTTGCATTTAAGGAACTACTTCCGAAAATGTCCATTGCAATCTCATGTACTAATTGTAATTATTATTTTCATGTTTTTTAATCTACTAAATTCATGTTAATTTGTAGAGATAGCAGTCTTCTTTCGGGATATGTCATTGAAGGTATTACGAACTGAAGATGTAGACATGTTGAAAGAAAATCTTGATGTGAAGATTTGTAACTTGGAGAAGATTTTTCCACCCTCGTTCTTTGTTGTTATGGAACATCTGGTAGTTCATCTACCCGACGAAGCTCTTTTAGGGGGCCATGTGCATTTTAGATTGATGTATCCTTATGAGAGAGACATGTACTATCTAAAAAAGAAATTTAAAAACAAGGCATACATTGCAGGTTCCATTATTGCACAGTGTGTTAGTGAGAAGATTGCAATTGCTTTTGCAAAGTACTTTGGGAATCCAGAAATTGCAGTAGAAGTTTTAGTTCGAGGATAAAGATTGTTCTCATATGAATATTCAGATGTTCTAATCGACGAAACCCATTAGGTCAAGTGTTGACATACAAAGAAGGAGATGTCACGACAGGAACCTCTAAGCCAAGACTCTAGGGGGCAAAAGCCTCAAACTTCAGGGAAGGGCTTCCATGGCGTCTCTTAGAGAGATATAGTAAGCTAGAGATAGATATGTTATTCTAGGCTTACCTCTTCGCCATGTTATTCTCTTGTATTCTCTTTGTACTCTCTAGGGTTGGTTAACCAAAAAGAGAGAGACTGAATGATCTTGTAAACCAAATCGAAGGTGTTTTCCGATACTTCATAGTGGATGTTGTGGATCCTGGATTCACCTTAGATGTAATGTTTCTATCGTGCACTAGGTGAAAAATTCTTGCGTCATGAACATGAATGAATCATTGAGTAGTAAAAAGGACATAGAATTAAGAGTTTCAAATCCCCCAATTGAGTGGTGTTAGAGCTGTAATTGACTCTACAGTTCTCCTATAAGGTACTACTGATAGATTGGTATAATCTTCTAATTGCTATTTGTATAACTTTGACTTATGTTTCTCATTGTTAGTATATAGTTTCATATGATGTTTTGTATATTGATGAAGTCTTTTAATTGCAATTTATATTACTTTGAGTTTTATTTTTCATTATTAGTGTACAGCTCGAAGCGCGATAAGTATTAATGATAGGAAATAAATAAAACAGATCCAAGTTTGTTTTTAAAGAAATTTACAAAACATAAGATACTGAAAATATTAAAAATACAAAAATGGAACTTAAGAAATCATATTTAAACTTAAAACACACACAAAAATTTGGTTAGCCATACGGAGACTCTCAGCAGCAAATAGCAGATCCTGACGAGATGTGATTCAGCAGAAACATTTTTTATGTAATGAATCTAAGAAGTTCCACTTCTCTTACATTTTAATAAACTGAACAGATTAAGTATACTAAGGTGACCAACCCATGTATATAGGGAGGAATCAATTCGTCTAGATAAGGAGCATATCAAGAACAATAATATTAGAGGTAACTACCCCTTCTTGACATTAATTAGGGAACTACCCTCCTCTCTCCACTCATCTAATACTTCCAATTTTACCATATGCCATGCTGCTCAACCTGCCAATAGTCGTGTCAACGTGTCAGTCAACCTACTGACTTTAACTTATGACAGAAGCAAGTTTAGTTAATAGTAACTTTTTATTTTATTTTCTCGAGTGATGTTTTACTCGTTCAAAATTCAAGCGAATCATTCTTTCCCAACATTATTCATATTCAATTTTTCTTTCATATGAGAAAAAAAATTTAAACTCTTTTTTTTCAAAGTTATCATAAGTTATTCGATGACTTAGAATTGAAAGAATCTAATCTACCTTTCAAAATGTTTGCGCCGGGTAAAAAACATATTGGCTCAGTTCAACGCCGACTTTGTTATGCCTATCGTGCCATCAATTTGACTCTCACAACCGACATAGGTCTTTGTCTTGTCCATATCAATACTTCATGGCCTGATGAAATCGCGGACTCCGTCGTGGCGTTCATCCTTGGACTCCTCTCGCGGATGCATTTATCACAAAAAAATTGTAAGGTAGTGGATACATGCTTTGTTAGATGATATATAGTTTATTAATTAATACATATATCTGATAATAGTCGATAGTCAATATTTAATTAGTAACTAGATAATATTCATGTTCAATTTTCGAATTTTACATTTTCTACTCTTTTTGAATACATAATTTGCTAGCTGCTACAACAATGCATTGCTAATTGATCAATGGTTGGTAAGACATTATAAAATATTTGTTGTTAATCGATACATAGTTTGTTAGCTGATAAATTATTTGATTAACGGTTTCTCAACTTATGCATTGTTTGATACATGGGTTGTTACCTTTAAAATCGTCTAATACATGGCTTGATAAATTGTTTATTATCTGATAAATGATCTGTTTACTAGTATATGTTTTGTTAGCTGATGCAAAGAACTCATAAATAGTTGGTAAGATGTTACTAAAGATTTGTGCTTAACTGATACATGGTTTGTGTAACTGAAAAATGGTTTGCTAAATTGTTTGTGAGATTGTACATTATTTGATACATAGTTTTTTTAACAAAACATAAAATTCAACCTCTGTCGTTTTACTAGTATACCGTAAAATAATTTGTTGAAGGTAATTTTCATTTTGTTTTGGATCCCGTTGTATTAAAACTGATTTATTAGTCTCTTAGATAAGTTTTTCTTTTAACCTTTAACATTTACTCGTAGATGTTAATGAAAATAATAGAGGCTAATTTATGGTATGACAGCCATCTAGTGAATTTTTTGTTTTCTGCAAAATAATTACGTGGGTTATCAATTCTTTTCTGATGTCATTTAAGGACCACGTGAAGTCGATATTAGATGACGAGGCAGAGTTGATGGTCCTAGACACGACTATGGGGAGGACCATGTAGATGATGACCGTGTTGATAATATGGTTGGACTTGTCTTCATGCCATTGATAAATAGTTTTGTGGGAGGATGATGTAGAGAAATTCGTTTACGCAACGAGAAAAACAAGAAGGAAAAAATGTAGAAATAAGAGAGGGAGGGACACTCTGGCAGATATAATCGATGTCCGGGAGTCATACATTATCACTACAAGAAAAAGGTCTATACTCCGACGACAGTTTCTGAGAATCTATTTCATCGGAAAAGTAATGACATATTTCTGAGAATTTTCCAAGAGCATAAACACTTTCTCAGAGTTTGATCGGAAAGTTCCGAGACAAAGGTTTCGTCGGTAGTTTCTCGCAACCTATTCTCGGAAGTTTATGGGAAAATGTATTTACCGACAACAATCCTAATCCCTCCTTATACTGTCAGAAATATAGAGAAAACTTTATCGGAACCAATTTTGTTATTAATTTTAACAATTTAATGTCATAAATATTCCCCTAAATATTGTATACCCCTTTATTTTTTTCCATTTATATTTGTTCTTAACTTTTTTTCTTTTCGTAAACTTCTTCTCTTTCCTTTTCCTTCTCCCCTTATCTCATTTTCTAGATCTATTTTTAAAAAGACAAATCCTAAATGCTCTTTACATCACAAACTTTCCCAACAATCCTTTCACTTTCACCACTGTCTCTATTTCGTCCACTACCGTAGCCGATGCTTTCACTTCCACACCATCGCCGTCGCTTCTAGATCCACCACCGTAGACGCTGCTTCTAGATCCACCACTATTGCTGTTTCTTCCACTTTCACCAACGTCGCCGTTGTTTCCACTTTCACCACCGTTTCTTCCACTTCCACTGCCGTTCCTCTTTTTTTCCACCACCACCACCGACGTTTCTTTCACTGTCATCACCGTCGCTATTTCTTGCACCACTAAAACCACCGTAGTCGTAAATCCTTCCACCGCCATAGTGAATTCTTTATTGTATTTTGTTTATTATAAATTTTATATAATGAATATTTGATAATAATTATTTCTATTTTATATATAATTTTCATTATTTTGTATATTTTTTTAATTAATTATTAAATTGTCGAAACTACATCGCGAGATACCGATGACACAAACCTACAAATTTCCGAGAATGTGTGTTTCTCGGTCATTTCTGAAAATTTCCCGACTATTGATCGTTTCCAAGGCTCAAACTCCGACATATCATGATTTCTCAGAAAAGCCTCGGAGATGAAGGATTCCATTGACGTTCTTACAAATTGGAGCCTCGGTATAAGACCTTCTTTCTTGTAGTGTATGAATTATTTAACTCTAAAATTTTTCCTCACTATAACTGTATCGTTTAACAATATGAGTTATTTTAACTATAAAATATCATCTGCAATATTTTTCTAGTTATTTTAACACTGAAAAGATGAATTGATTACAATACCACTTATATACTACTGGTATAGTTAAATAGTAAATTTAGACGCTAATATAATTTATAACATCTAATATCCAAGGTTAACATTCTATATTCGACTACATATGACTCATCGGTTCATACACTATGTTAACGATACTTATCAGTGTTTTGGTCTGTTAACAATTTATACGACAACATTTTATATAACAACTAACATTCTATACTAGCTTTCAATATATCAACAAAAATACAAATATATTTGGATACTATGCTTTAGTGGTTAAACATTACATTAACTGAAACATTTATGTGTTGTTTGTCGATCTTAGACAGATCCAAAGATCTTCCTTCCCAAAGATATTTCTTCTCATATGCTCGTACGAGATTAACGGAGAGAGATTTGTGGAAAGCGTGACTTTCTCTGATGTCATTACTCACTGGTGTACAAGGCGGTTCCAGGTTCAACAGAACTGGTGCATAGGTGACAAAAATGAGATGAGAAAAAAGAGGACATCGAAGGATTAACGGCGATAACAAATTTACTGCATTTGAGGGATTCTAAAAAAAATTCTAAAAAGATAAAACATTAAATATTTGGTGATATCAAATAAATCTTAATCTTTTTATATCCATTCAACACATGAAATATCAACTACAATCTAGTGATTAAGAATTAGTATAAGCAAATGTGCGGACAAGAACTCCCCTGCGAAAGCTGCCACAAAATCCTTCCGACTACTTTGTCAGTGTACTTTGGCGATTTGTGTATCAGTGTAGAAACAATTTCGAAACTTCTGGTAACAAAGTACATGTTTCGAGCTAGTAATATTGTGTTATGGGTACTTTACTAATTCCAACATCCATTAAAAGCGTGAGCATAATCAAGATCAAGATTAATATTATTATTAAAATGTCAATAAAATTAATAAAAATGTGAGAATACATTAAATATTCTTTATGCTATCACTAAAATAATTTAAACTAAAATATACAATTAAAAAACATACCACAATAAGTATCATACAGTTGATCATATATTATTATTTACATATTCATTAGGAAGATATTTTTAGATCATATTAGCTATTATATCTATCTCACCTTATTTTTATTGAAAAATAAATCATTTATATAATACAAATATTTTGTATATATTATGATTCAAACTTTATAAAATAAACATAAATAATGAAAACACGGAAAAACATGTGATGGTTTTTTTTGTCAACCCATGTAACATTTCATAAAGGCCATAGACCACATTTTACAAACAGAATTAGGTCTATCCCTTTACAAAATAATCTCAGCCTTAAGCCTAACACATAATTAAATGGAAAAATTTTCCTTCCACTCATTTTGAAATTAGGCATTAAGGATGCCACGTGTTGCACGAAGGGGAGAAGTTTCACAGTCGCCGGAAAAGTCACCGACTCACTTTCCGGTGATTCGAACTCAAGGATTCCGGTACCGTATTATAACATGTAGCTTGATTCCATTTGATTGCTTCTCTTTCACTTCGCCTCTGCCACTCAAGGTCTTCATCCTTCTCGTCGGATATGACATACTCCAAGAAGCTTCAACTGATTTAGATACAACTTTTGCCTAAACACTTACTTTCTCAAAGCAAGCTTTGACTCTTTTTAAGTTGGGATAAATCATGAAGACAATCATGCAAATCTCATTACTTCATCTCTTAAGAACACTGGCCTAAATGTTAAAGAAATAAAGTTTGATTTAGTTAGAAGATGAAAGTTGAAGATGACCAACTGAAAAGAAGAAAAGCTAAAGGGACAGTAGGGATGAAATTGAATAACAGAAAAAAGAAGTCTAAAGCAAATTTGAATCAAGTTCGGAACTTTATTGTTCAATAAAAACAGAGAAATAATATGAGAAGATGAAATAGCTACTCTGTTTTGGATCGAAAATCACAACAAAATCGCCTAGTAACCGAGAAATCCGATATACGGAAGAGAAATCGATCTACAGATCGAAATATATTATAAACAAAAAGATCCAACTTAATTTCTCTCCCCCCCCCCTCTGAATGATTTAGATGTGGTAAGAGGGTAGAGAAACATTTCTCTCTCTAAAGAAGAGAGAGATATCCCTTATCCCATGAGATGGTGGTAAAATTTATCTTTTATTAGTATTTGGTGTGAATTAGACATATACTCCCTCTGTTTCAAATTAAGTGTCACTTTAGCTTTATGCACACGGATTAAGAAAATAATTAATTTTGCATATTTTCTATATAAAAACACAATTAGCTATACACATAACCATATTTCAATCAATAGAAAAATGAATTACAATAAAAAGTTAAGAAATTTTGCATGAAAGTTCGAAAATGACACTTATTTTGTAACAAAAAAAATTATCTACAACGACACTTAATATGAAACAGAGGGAGTATATCGTAATAATTAATTTGTATGACCAAAGTGAAAATATAATAAGGGACTGTTCGTTTCTCCATCTATCATTTCCATCCGGATGATCCATTTATGTGATCCATCCAGATTTTAGGGCTTGTTCGTTTCTCCATCTAGATAAGCTATCTAGATGAGTCATCTAAATGGATTTTATGTTTGTTTCTTTGTTTCTATTTCCATCTAGATGAGTTTAATAAACAAATTACAAATATACCCCTATTTTGATTTAATCATTTGTTTGATGTTAATTTTAACTTAACTAATTTTTATTATTTAGTCTAAAATATATTTACACTAAAATTAATTTAAAATTAACATTTTGATATTTATCAATTTTTATTTCATATAAAATTTTATTTAAATTTACATTAAATTTTAACTACAACTATAGCTTCTAATAAAAATCAAAGTAGAAACTCAAATTTAAATAAACTTCCAAACAACTCAAAGTACAAATTCAAATTTTACAAAACTCATATATTTATGAATGCTTCCTGTTTTGTGATAATTTGAACAAATTGTTTCTCGAGTACTCAGTCTTTAATATGTGGGTGATGTCGATGGATGCAAATTCTTGATGCCTTCTCATACTATAGTATTAGTAATCACCACACCAAAACCGCAAAACGTGTTTTACTGTTTTGGCGGGCAAAACATGTTTTTACGGTTTTAGCGGGAAAACATGTTTTTCTCTTTTTGCAAGAAAACAAATTTTACGATTTTGGTGGGAAAACATGTTTAATGGTTTTGGTGGAAAAACATGTTTTGTCAAGAAAAAACGTTTTTTTTTTTTGCGGTTTTGGCGGGAAAACGCATTTTTGTGATTTTGGCGAGAAAACACGTTTTGCGGGTTTGGTGGGAAAACGCGTTTTGGTGGGAAAACATGTTTTGGCAAGAAAACACGTTTTGGCAAGAAAACACGTTTTTTGCGGTTTTGGCGGAAAATGTGTTTTTACGGTTTTGGCGGGAAAACATGTTTTTACGATTTTTGGTGAAAAACACGTTTCGCGGTTTTGGTGGGAAAACGCGTTTTTACAGTTTTGGCGGAAAAACATGTTTTTGTAAAAAACGCGTTTTTGCGGTTTTGGCGGAAAAACTCGTTTTTCATTTTTGGCGGGAAAACGTATTTAGCGATTTTGGTGGGAAACACGTTTTTGCGGTTTTGGCGAGAAAACACGTTTTGACGGAAAAACATGTTTTTACGGTTTGGACGGGAAAACGCGTTTTTGCGGTTTTGGCGGGAAAACACGTTTTTGCGATTTTAGCAGGAAAACTCGTTTTTACATTTTTGGCGGAAAAACGCGTTTTTACGATTTTTTGTGGGAAAACATGTTTTTGCGGGAAACGCATTTTACGGTTTTGCGGTAAAACTTGTTTTTACGGTTTTGGCAGAAAAATGCGTTTTTGCGGAAATTTTTTTTTTTTCATTTTTGGCGGTAAAATATTTTTTGTGGTATTAGCGAAAAAAATGTATTTTTTTTATTTTAGTAGGAAAATACGGTTTTGTAATTTTTCGTGAGTGAAAAATGATATTAGATTTAAGCTTATAATTTGTTAAATGTATAAGAGGTATAATAGATATTATACTATTTTGACAGAACCATTTACATCCAGATGGTCCAAATTGGTTGAGTCAAATGAACTTTAGGCTTAAGTCATTCAGATGAGTCATCCAAATGAATTGTACTTTTAGTTCCTAAACAAATAAAACTCTCATCTTTATCTGGATGACTCATCTGGGTGGTGAAACGAAACAGGCCCAGGCCCAGTTGTATTATCACCGGTTTGAAAAAAGGAAAGAGAGAAATAACTTACAAAACTTATCTCGTTTTACAGAAAAGATAACGGCAGTATTATCTCGTTTTTAGAAACAGCTTTATTATCACCGGTTTGAAAAAAAGGAAAGAGAGAAATAAAACACTACACGTGTCAGATATAACGGCTGGATTATCACCGCACAGTCCGAACATAAGGTTTCGGCATTGCTCCTGATAGATCCCGAACCTAATGGAAAAAAGGAAATAGAGATATCAAAAATTACACGTGGCAGAAATAACAGCTGGATTTAGCACCACACGGTCCGAACCTAATCCCCGAACCTAATTGAAAAAAGGAAACAGAGAAACTTGAGATGCAAGTTAAAGGATTATAAATACCAATCACACAGGACACAACTACACACACTTTCGTCTTTGTTCTGATCCTTCGTTTGATTACCAAAGTCAGAAAAATCTAAAGAAAGAAAGAGAAAGATGAAGAGATCTATGTCTGATTCTAACGAAAGCATTCGATATGGTCTATGTGACGACGACGACATCTATAACTCGAACCGTCTTCACAAGAAGCCTAAAACAGAGGAGGACGATGCTGTTTCCCCGACCAAGACGAGTCCTTTTCGAGAAGGAGATTTGTGGGTGTTGACTCGTTTTCTTGGAAAAGGCTCATACGGCTCTGTTCACTTAGCTGTGAGAACAGTCGAGGGAGAAGAAGAATCTCTTCCTGAAGAGATGGCAATCAAAACGACAGAGTTTTCAAAGTCTTCACGGCTCAAGAACGAGGCAGACTTCTTGAACCGTCTCGAAGATAACCCATACATTGTCTCCTACTACGGAAACGTGATCACACATGACAAGAAAAGCAAGAAGACGATGTACAACACGATTCTCGAGTACTGTCCAGGTCAATGCCTCGCGAAACTCATCAAACTCCACAAAGGAATAGGCTTAGCAGAAGAGGATGTGAAGATATACGCTATGAGTATATTGATTGGTCTCAAGCATATCCATGAGAAGAAGATAATCCACTGCGATATCAAACCAAAGAACATCTTACTCGCGGCTGAGAATACGGGAGAGCATCATGGGTTTCTGGCTAAGATCTCTGGTTTTGGGAAAGCCATGGAGAAAGGATCGAGTGAGTACGGTGATGGATGGGGTCACGTGAGAGGCACAACACGGTTCATGTCTCCGGAGCTTATAGGGGACAAGATTTTGGACTATGGGGCTGATGTCTGGGCCTTTGGCTGTACGGTTCTTGAGATGTTGACAGGGGAGCGTGTCTGGGAAGAGCATGGTGAGATGTGTTGGGAAGATTGGATTAATCTCATTGGTGAAAGCGATTTGGTTCCATATGTTCCTGATACTTTGTCTGAAGAAGCAAAGGACTTTCTGTCAAAGTGTTTTAGGAGAGATCCTACTCGAAGGTGGACCGTTGACAGCTTGATGAATCATTCGTTTGTTAGGTGGAATAATGAATACTCTGAAGAAGAGGAGGAAGAAGAAGAAAACGAAATATTTGAAGAAGAAGAAGACGAAGAAGAAGAAGAAGAAGAAGAAGAAGAAGAAGAAGAAGAAGAAGCGATTGAAATATATGAAGAAGAAGAAGAGGAAGAAGCAATTGAAATAGATGAAGAATACCCTAAAGAGGACTCGGAAGAAGATCTATAAGAAGATAAAACATAGATGTCCATCTCAACTAATCTTGTTTCATTATTTGTATTATATACTGCAAAATGCTTATTGTAAGAAGAATATATGTTTCAGTTGTAGAGAATTAATTGATTTTCTCTAAAGCTTAATAAGAAATAGATATAAGTGTCAGGTGTACATAATTTTCGTCAAAAGATTGCAAAACCAAAAAGTTTGTGTCTTCTACATGAACTTGTTTCCAGTCTTGTCTGCTACACATGATCTTCTTTGCACCATATTTAAACCAGGACGTAGAAAAGACAATCATACGAAGATCACACTTGTTCACTATGGATAATCAACTTCTAGTTGACTAGTATTATCCGACTGTTTCAGTTACACAATTTCATAACTAATGATTGTTATGAAATAGATCCAAGTCTATCTCAGTAAAACAATAATGTATTGTTTAATGTGCAGAAGCCGGAAAATCTAATTGATATAAACGAACTAAATAAAAGCGATAGTTACCATGTAGCAGATAAATGGAAAGACGAGATAGAAAAACGCTTTCAAAAATAGATCATTGAGTCAATATAAATCTTTTTTCTTAATTCTTAATATAAGATCGTAAGTACGACGACTTATACGAATTAGAGTCCCAGAATAAAACCATGGTAAATAGTCACGCGGCACTCGTGAACTATCCATGTCGAACTATAGAACTACAAAACACTCTCGAACTATTGACTTACACTAAGGGATTTGTTGTGATGGTTTTTCGTTTCTGTGAAAACGTGAATAACGAATGAGGAAAGTTGAGCTTATTTAAAGAGAAGAAGGAAACCAACTTCCCGCAAAAGCTGCCGCACATAGATGAAAATCTCGTAAATGGAGAGTTGAGAAACTTTCTCCGCAAGATTTTTTTTCTCATTTAAACAAAAATTATTTGGGTCAAACAGATAAAGTGCTTTTCGTTTTGAGATGAACTACACGTCGTTTAAAAAAGAATTGCATGATGTTTGTTTATTCGTAAAGTTCCAAAGCGTTTAAGCTTAACTTGGCCCAAAACAAACATTTTGTAGTGGCCTTGAGGTCACATTCGCCCGAACTCAAGCCCAAACCAAAGCTCAAGCCGAGCCAGACGGCGGCAGCAGTGCCTGTCTGGAGCCAAGACATCTCTCTCTCTCTCTCTCTCTCTCTCTCTCTCTCTCTCTCTCTCTCTCTCTCTCTCTCTCTCTCTCTCTCTCTCTCTTTCTCTCTCTCTCTCTCTCTCTCTCTCTCTCTCTCTCAAGCCTTTGAACAAGATTAAGTGTGATAACATATATATATTAGTCAAACTCCTATTTTGTTGCCGATGTGGGACAAAACTTGTTGACTTGTTTTTGGGCTTTATAATTTCAGCCCAAGTCATATTCTTTTCATTTCAATAAATTAATACAAATGACTTTAAACATATGCAGATTAAATGCATACTCGATAGACCATAGTTACTATACTTATACTAATCATTGACTAGATAGACAAACTTATCGAGAGTGTTTGCGAAAAATTCATTATGTTTGTGTTGGTGGCATTTTTAAGCCTTGAACCATTCATAGTTACACTACAAGAAAACTAAGCTTTTACTAGGAAACTTTACTAGGAAAATAGTTCCTCGTAAAATTACTACGAGTTAACTTTGAGTTTACGAGGAAACCATTTTTCCTCGTAAAGTTCTCGTAAACTTACGAGAAAAATGTTTCCTTGTAAACTCGTAGTAAACTTACGTGGCTCTTACGAGGAAAAGGTCATTTTCCTCGTAAACTCATAGTATCTCCTTTCCTCGTAAAGTCCTAGTAATAATTTACTACGAAATTAGGAGGAATGGATTTGTTACTACGAAATTAAGAGAAACTGGATAGAAAATATCGAATTTAAATCAAAAACTTGTTTTGTACCTACTTTTCCTAGCAATTTCCTAGTAAATTCTCAGATTCAAAAATTTCTATAAATACCACCATATGTGATTCATTTGAAACACACCAAAAAAAATCAGCTATAAGCTTGATCAAACACAAAAAAAAATGTCTGGTCCGGGAAATATTTTCGAGTTGCGGAAGTGGATGTATTCACACAGAGATAATAACGGGAGGGTGACGAAAGAATTTCTCGAAGGGTTGGAGACGTTTATGCATCAAGCAGATTCTACACCACTCATGCAGGAAAGTGGTAAGATATTCTGTCCTTGTCGGAAATGTTGCAATACCAAATTAGGCCCTCGTGAAAATGTTTGGAAGCATTTAATAAATAGAGGTTTCATGCCATATTATTATATTTGGTATCAACATGGAGAAGATGCTAGTTGTAGGAATGAAGGTAGCAGTAGTAATAGCAATTTTCAGATTGAACCGGTTGAGCATTTGCGTAATGAAGGTAGCAGTAGTAATAGCTATCATCACCAAGAGGAACAAATGGTAGATTGTGATAGGGTTCATGATATGGTAGGTGATGTCTTTGTAACTCATGATGATGATGAAGTGGAAGAACCTAACTTAGATGCAAAAAAGTTTTATGAAATGTTAGGTGCTGCGAATGAGCCAATTTACAGTGGTTGTAGAGAAGGTCTGTCTAAATTGTCGTTGGCTGCTAGAATGATGAGTATTAAAACCGATCATAATCTACCTGAAAATTGTATGGATGCATGGGCAGACTTGTTTAAAGAGTATTTGCCAGAAGACAATGTGTCTGCTGAATCTTATTATCAGATTCAGAAATTGGTATATAGTCTTGGGTTTCCCTCGGAGATGATAGACGTTTGCATCGACAACTGCATGATTTACTGGGGAGATGATGAGAAGTTAGAAGAATGTTGATTTTGTAAGAAGCCACGATTCAAACCGCAAGGTCGAGGGCGTAATAGGGTACCGTACCAAAGGATGTGGTACCTACCAATCACAGACAGATTGAAAAGATTGTACCAATCTGAGGAGACTGCTGGAGGGATGAGATGGCACGCCGAGCATACTCAGACGGATGGAGAGATGACTCATCCATCAGATGCAAGAGCCTGGAAACATTTTAACAATGTACATCCACATTTCGCTAGCAATAGCCAGAATGTGTATCTTGGATTATGCACTGATGGATTTAGTCCATTTGGAATGTCTGGGAGACAATATTAATTGTGGCCGGTCTTTCTTACACCGTATAACTTGCCACCGGAGATGTGCATGCGACGAGAGTTTCTATTCATGAGCATATTAATACCTGGTCCAAAACATCCAAAAAGATCTCTCGACGTTTTTCTACAACCACTTATAAAAGAGTTGAAAGATTTGTGGTCAACAGGGGTGAGGACATATGATTGTTCAACGAAAACAAACTTTACGATGCGAGCGATGCTTTTGTGGACCATAAGTGACTTTCCTGCATATGGTATGTTGTCTGGGTGGACTACACATGGGAGATTAGCTTGTCCATATTGTAATGGAATGATAGATGCGTTTCAGTTGAAGCATGGTAGGAAGACTAGTTGGTTCGATTGTCACCGTCGATTTCTTCCCATTCACCACCCATACCGAAGAAACAAGAAATTGTTCAGGCACAAAAGGGTTCTCAGTGACACTCCTCCTCCATATTTAACTGGAGAACAAATCGAAGCGCAAATCGATTACTACTGTGCTCTAGAAACAGCTCCTCGTGGTGGGAATTGGCATGTTCCCAGTAATATGCCTGATTCTTATGGTGTTCGGCACAATTAGCACAAAAAGAGTATATTTTGGGAATTGCCATATTGGAAAGATCTTCTTTTGCGCCACAACCTCGATGTGATGCATATAGAGAAGAACTTTTTTGAGAACATCATGAACACTATATTGAATGTCCCAGGGAAGACGAAAGACAACGTAAAATCAAGGTTGGACTTACCCGATATCTGCTCAAGGAGTGAGCTACATATAAAAAGCAATGGGAAAGTTCCAGTTCCAATATTTAGACTGTCATCAGAAAAAAAAGTCTGCGTTGTTCAACTGGGTGGCTTCAGAAGTGAAGTTTCCTGATGGGTATGTTTCAAATCTCTCAAGATGTGTTGAGAAAGGGCAAAATTTCTCCGGGATGAAGAGCCATGATTGTCATGTCTTTATGCAGCGACTACTTCCCTTTGCGTTTGCGGAGCTACTACCGGCAAAAGTACATGAAGCACTTTCAGGTAATTAATTAATATAATACGATGACATGATTAATTTATTTCTCTATATATATATATATATATACTAATGTGGATAATTTTTGTTTTCGTATATATATAAGGAATTGGAGCATTTTTTAGGGATCTGAGCACCCGCACTCTTAAAGTGGAAGTTGTCCAACAACTTCATGAAAACATCCATGTCTTAATCTGCAACTTGGAGAAAATATTTCCGCCAACTTTTTTCGACGTCATGGAACACCTAGTTGTCCACCTCCCGTATGAGGCATTACTTCGTGGACCCGTGCATTATGGATGGATGTATCAGTATGAAAGGGCCATGAAAACTTTGAAAGGAAAAGCCAAAAACCTAGGAAGAGTTGAATGTTCTATTGTTGCGGGAAGTTTGACGGAAGAAACATCACATTTCACTGCGTACTACTTTGCACCGAAAGTACGTACAAGGAAACGAGCTCCAAGAAGATATGATGTTTGGTGGTCGAGTGATGAAGACGTCCATAGTGCACACCTTTATATTCTTCTTAATTGCGAGCATCCATTGATTGCTTATTTTGAAAGGTAAATATATAAACATACACTTATATATATATATATATATATATATATATATATATATATATATATATATATATATATATTCAATATTAAAGATATAACATAACATATATGATTTTACAGTCAATTAGAGACTCAAGTCGAGGAAGCAATACCTGGTATATCGACAACTGAGTTAGACAAAAGGAAAGATCAACACTTTATCAAGTGGTTGAGGAAACATGTATTTATTTATTACTTAAATTGGTCAGAACGTTTATGCTTAACTTGGCCAAAAAAAACATCTTGTAGTGGCCTAGGGGGCACATTCTCCCAAACCCAAGTCCAATCCCTAGCCGAACCGGGCAGATGGTAGTGGCGGTGCGCGCATGCGGTCAAGTCATCTCTCTCTCTCTCTTTCTCTCTCTCTCCTCTCTCTCTCAAGACTTTGAAAAATCTCCTCTCTTGTTGCCGATGTGGAAAAAACAAGAGTAATAACTTGTTGATTTGTTTTTGGGATTTATATTTTCAGCCAAAGTCAAATTCTTTTCATCGTTCAATAAATACAATGGGATTTATAATATTGATCCAACATAGTGTTTAATGGAATTTTTACTATTAATGTTCTATTATTAAGGAAAATTTGACCATGACCTATCTTGTGAAATTAATACGCTTACCAAACTTCAAATGTTCTTTCAACGATCCAACAATAACCTCTTTCCCTCATAAATCAATTGAACGACTGCATCCAAATCATATGTATCTGTCTCAACGTGAAATCAATATCATCTGCTAGAGAAACTATATCTAGACATAACAAGCTCTCAGATCTTAGTAGCCATACATTCAGTAATTGGAAGCAGCGATCATAGCAACATATCACTTGACGCAATCTGAATGATCTGACTACTAAAGATACACAAAAAGATGCAGAGGGGAGTGTTTTTTTATGTGAGTAATAAGTGTGAAAAAACACCATGGCCTCCACCGCAACACATACAAATCACCAGACTCAAATCAACAAAAAAAGAGCTACAAGCCAATATTTTTTACAAGCCAATCTTCAATTCCAAGTTTTTTCAACTATGGTTTCATGGCGCGCGCCTACTATGTAGAACCTCGAAAAAAAATAATTGAAATTCACAAAAAAAAAACATATGAAACGATTATATAAAGTATGAAAACGTTTGAGAATTCAATAAGAAAATAGAGAATCCATGGAGTCAAGATTTCATCTCTTTTCTTAACTCAATAAATCGCCCTTAATGTAAGATAATTTCTATGCGGTTTTTGAATCTCAAAATACAATACTATGAGACTGTTTCCGTTGCATCTGAAACAGAATTTGCGAACTATAATCTACGATATACTCACGAAACTTACTTGAAAATACAACTAAGGTGTTTACTGGACCTTTCTAACTGCGTTTAAGCTTATCAAATAATAAAATATGTAGGTGCTTATTTATATGGGAAGGAAGCTTGACTTACAAGTCATGTTAACGATAAAGAAAAGAATATTCTGGAAATATTCATGTTTATCATGCAAGAGAGGGAACATAAATATTCTGATAATCATCTAAAAGTTTTACGAAATTCACAATCTAAAACATTTTGATTTATCAAGATAAATTAGACTCAATATGTTTAGATTTTTTTATATAGGAATTATGCAAAAAGCTTAGTATGAATTTTCTCCAAAAATAATATCTTCACCAAGATCCAAGCCCAATGGCAGTGGCGTGTGTGTGTAGTATGCATAGTGACCTCTCACACTCCTTCTTAGTCGTGTTCCCACAAGTTATTGAGCCTTTAAAAGAGAGTTTCATATTGATACGGACCAGATTCTAGACAGTATGATCCGATGAACAAAGGTTCGACCAGGTTCGTTCTACAGTTTGGTCGGATAGCTTTTGGTCGAGTTTTATGGATCCGATTTTTACTTGAAACAAAAGATGAAGTTTTATGGTTTTTATAAGATGAAATAAAAATCTAAAAAAATGGAAAAACAAAGGATCAGAGAAGATGGATTGGATGGAATGGAGGATGATCGGATGGTCGATGGATGGATGGAAGATGATAATCGCTGGATAATGATTAACTCTCTCAATCAGTGGGTGTTGATTGAATATCTCAATCTATGATATCAAGGTTCCTGAATATCACAAGGATCTATGAACCACGAGCCTAGTAGACTTCAAATGCTTCTCACAACTTAGAATCTAAAGAACACTCAAAGAACATTCTTTGAAAAGACAATACTTTGCATACTATTTTTTTGATTGAAAGGTAATTTTTATAAAATCATCCTATGAGCTAATATAGGATCATCTTAGGCTAGAAACATGAAAGAAAATGCTAAATTAAATGACAATAGAGCTGTTGGAGCATTAAAGAAGAAAAATGCTAAATGAAGGAGATTTGATGGCTCCTTGAATCTTGAAAGCTTGAGCAATAAATAATGAAGTCTTAGTGCGTCTAGGTGAATTAGAAATACTTCAGAAGGATCTGGTAATGGAGATATAGATGTTGCTCTTCAATTCCTTCAAATCTAATTGCATCCTGATGTGGTAAGTTGATGAAATTGAAGATCCTCTTGGTCACGTGATGGCTAGTGTATAGTGGAATGATGGAATGCGCTAATGGACGGTTGGATGTGTACTCTGGATTTATTTTACCATGTAGAAATTCTCCTGGTCGCCAATTTTTGGTTTGAAGCTGATTGAACCGGTTAGCTTCCAATTGAGACTTGTGTAGAACTGGTTTGGATGGTTTTCAGAATTGGATCATAACTTCATAATTCCATGGCCATTTCTCTTAATATTAGGCTTTCTGAAAAGATGAGAGATCCACTTTGAAAAGTGTGGTTGTTCTTTTTGAAGACCGCTTCATTTTTGGGTTTGAATCCTCTTTAACAGGCTGATACTCGCAGATACACAGGCTGGAGAATGTCCGGTTTGAAAAATTTATATCTTCTTGGTTCGGAAAGATTTAAGGATGATTCCAATTGGGTTGGAAACCTTCTTGAGTGTAAAATCCAAGAAATTTGGTTTCATGGTGATATCCCTTCTATATGGTAAAATATGACATTTTTAGTGCACATATGTTCTGGTTGGCGCCTTGATTAGTTGGATAGAGTGTTGGACCGACCTTTGGTTCAGCTGCTGATTTGATGGCCTCATCGCATATTTATATTACAACATTTTTTATCAGAAGCAATGTAAAACTTCTTACTCTTGCATTTTATATAAGTGAAAGACTTTTCAATTTGTGTCCAAAAAATATTTGATCTATATTTCTCTTCGTATTTAATCAATTTGGTTCCAACGTGTGTATTATCAGTGTGGTCTTCTCTCCACCCTCTCGAGTATAACTATTGATTCTCTACGTTTTGAGGAAAAATATTAGATTAATCACTATGGTGGTTGGTACTCTTTTGTTTGGTTCTAGTTCGATATCAACTAAACAAGGTTGGTCTCTGGCCAGGACAACCCACTTATATCTGGTTTAATTTTAGTTCCGTATTATGTGTGTAACTTGTTGTGGTTTGGACTGCTCTTGTCGTTTCTCATGGCAAGAAATCATTTTCCAGAAATAAAATTTACGTGGCTGGGCAATGTAACATTTTTTTTTGATTAACCTGGGGGTATCCCAGGCCCATGGAGAGGTCCAGACTAATCCCCAAGGGGAGGTGCAGCCCACGGATAGACCCTCTCTCCGGGTATTCAAATGGGTCCTAAAGCATGGGCTCATATCCGTGTAAGGTGATCAGGATAATTGTGACTTAGTTTCGCGCAGCAGGTGGATCGAACCTGAAACGTGTTGGCGTCTCAGTCCCGTCTCCTTACCACTCGACCACAATCACCCGGTCATGTAACATTTTATTTCCTGCATTTCTTCTTTTTCGTCATCTATTGGATTTTTATTAACTTAGGGCGTGACTGGTTTTTTCGCTACCACCCGTAAACGCAGCTTTTGCGGTTGGTAGCGGTTGTTGGCGTTTTGCAATAATCATACAAAAAGCCATAAATCACTTCAAATCGCTTCAAACCGCTATAAACCTCTAAAATTCAAAAGCTGGTTCCAGCTAGCGTTTGCGGTTGCGGACAGTTGCGGGAAAGTCAAAAAATTATTATTATTTCAAAAAACTATATAAATAAAAAATAAATACGATTTAATTAAAATTTAAAATTAAAATAATAAAAATAATATATATATATATATATATATATATTATATTTTAATTTATATTATAAAACTTTAAAGAAAAATATTTCTATATTTTTTAAAAAAAAAATTAATAATATAATTTTATAAATATATTTATTATATTTATTATAATAATATGATTTTCAATATTTTTATAATTATATAAAATATAAATATTGTTCATTTATATTTAACCACTTTTGCATTTGGTAGTTAACCAGTCATAAGTATCCCGCAAACGCAACAATTTTTAACCGTTTTACCAGTCGTCCAAATCTCTTAATAACGCATAAAACCGCAACCACCACCCGCATCCGCAAACGCCTGCATCCGCAAACGCCCGCAACCGCTGCGGTTACACCAGTCAGCCCCTTAAACATGACGTAGCCCCTTAAACGTGACGTACAACAGTCTTAACACTTTTCCAAAGCCAAAAGCTAACAAGGTAAACATTACCTTTCGGAGCTAGAGCTAAACCATCCAAACATAATACGAACCACAAAACAAAGGAAGCAAATGATAACAAAGGTCTTCTGAAGCACACTAATATTCATTTAGGAAACGGAGCGTGACGCTACCAGAAGCTAGAATAAGCGGGAAAGTGATGACAGTTCCATTTATTTGAGTTGCGAGAAGAGCTCCGAGACAAGGTATGACATAGACCACGAGCAACCATCACTCGGGAATAAACTTCAACAAGAGGAAGCCACGAGATAATGGATCTCCAAATCGAGTAGAAGATGAAGACGACGTTAGACAATCAACTACTCACAAACCGAACGCGATTGAGCTAAAGCTTCACAGTTCCTTACCAAAAAAAATCCGGAGAACCCGTCGGTTTAATACCAAGGGACAGCACCACTTCACAATACCGCAGCCCAACACTAAACAAATCAACAATAGAACCAAAAGTCGAGTGACGAGACCTTACCGGAAACATACATGGTAAGCCACTTGACACTATATAGAACAGGAGATGAAGCCAAAGCTCACGGCCTAAAAATCGAAGCCGAAACAATTAAGCAACTTCAACCAGCACTGCCTTATGACCAACAAACCCAGAAGATCACATAAATCAAAATCGCATTCCAGAGCTAAACCAAGATAGATCTTCATTTGGTTAACCTTTAACACAAAAGAATTCGAGAACTAAAGAGAAAGCCGAAGACGCAATACCATCAAAGATCCGCCAGAGTCGTCTTACCAACAACGATGGAAGAAGTAGTAACCCACATCAGATCCGGTTTAGTCCTGCACCGCGCACCAGAAAAAGCTTCGAGTCTAATAAAACGACCACACAAAACGAAATAATGATGACGAAACTCGACCTCTTCTCCGTGAAATCCCAGTCCATAAAGGTCTCAGGACACACAAACAAACGATAGCTAGAACACAAGGCTAAATAAAAATCAACCACATATACTACACATCAAAAGTACAGCCCAAACAGGAGGACCAAGCGGCCGAACAAAACCATCAAACCTCACTGACGTTGGAGCCCAGCAGACTAGCTCACGACCACCACCCGAAGCCGGCGAGACCTGCACCACTCGAAACTCCATCCAAGCAAAGGAGATCTCGGGTCTGGTTCCTGCATTTCTTCTTGGTACGGGAATTTTTTGTAATATTTTTGTTTTTGATTAACCAAAAAAAAACAGTTTTAGCCTTTGTAATAGTTATCGGTTTGTGATTAGTCAATTATCTTAGATTTTTTTCTTTTGAATACCATGAGGTTCGGGTCGAAGTCTATAATTTTTTCAAATCCAAAACTAAAACATACTCCCTCCGTTTCAAATTAGATGATGTTTTATGAGGGTTATGTTGTTTTAAAATATAAGATGTTTTGAGATTTTAAGGTATTTTTTGAAGTTTTAAGGTTAATTTTAATTTTATTGAAAATTGTTCAACCACTAAAATTTTACAGGTTTTTTTATAATTGGTTGAATTATTTTTTATAATTAGTTTCGTCTCTGCAGATCTTTCGAACTAGTAACCTTTAACACAATGATCATGATTTTTTCCAGTTGAACTAATCAGCTTTGGTTATTATCTTAGCTTCTTGGGTGGATGAGAATAAAGACTAGTTGTGATCCCACTTTCTTCTTCTTTCAATATATCAAACAAGCCAAGACTAAATCCAAAGAATATTTAATTATTCAAAAGTCTTTAAAGTAGGGTTGGGCATTTTATCCGTTAAATTTGATTCGATTCGTTATTCGTTTTGATTTGATCCGTAAAATCTGGATATTCGTAAGTCGTCGAAGCAAAGCAAATACTAAAATTAATATTTGTTAGAAAAACAAACTATAACTACTAAAAAATTTAGAGCCGGATATCCGATCCGATCCGACATTATACAAATAGATGCATACCTACAAATAAATATAGATTTTATAAAATTATAATTTTAACATATCATTTTATTAATTTACTTATAAAATCTTTATAAAAACGAAAATTTTCAAAAACAATTTTGTGTTTATAAGAAACTTTGATTAATTTTAGAAATTTATGGAACACATAGCTTCATTAATTTTTATTTTCATTTTATATTATGTAAAAATATATTTTTAAAAACAAATTTTATAGTTTTTCTAGATTTACTTGTATTAAGCAAAGTAGATGAGATATCCGTAAATTTTCGTGAATATTTACAAATATCCAAAAAAAAACGGATATATATATTGAAAGCCGGATATCCGTATTTTTCCGAAGCAAAACAAATCGGAAAATTAGATACCCATAAAATTCAAAAAAAATTACAAATACTGAAAATTATCGGGATATTGGATATGTGTCCACCTTACTTTAAAGTACAATCACATTCAAATGATCCAGAGATCATATTATATATTACATACGGATACGGTACTAATGGTCAAACTGAACTTCAGGGAAGCCACCTTCAAGAGTCTTGACATATTCATGGAAGTAGTTACCAGTGGTGGTTGTACTGGCTGACAACTTGAGCTTGAAAGAACTGAAATTTCCAGATGTAAGTGCTTGATTCATCAACTCTTCTTGAGTCGCTTTGTGCCTAAGAAGAGTCTTTGTAGCTTCTCCTCGAAGATGCTCCACGTACTGCTTCTTGGCACTTTGGTACATGGTTATGAAATATTCATAAGCACAGCTCCATTTCAACACAAGCCTACACTGGACCATAAGCAGTGCTGCTTCCTTCACAGCATCAACGTCTCCCTCGTTAAAACTGAAGTTATTCGTCAGTCTTGGAATCCCATTCTCCTCTATGGCTTTGAGATCCGACTTGGATGTCTCGAACTCTTCATGACAAGCCTCCCACAGACGCAGGTAACGAGAATCCTCTACTTCTTGTCTCATTGATGGCTCAATAAAGACTTCAACAAAAGTTCCATTTTCCGTTGTGCTCTTCCTCTGACCGAAAGCAGCGCCAACAGAAGCTACAACTGATCATTGCAAAACAATAAAGCAAACATGAATCTGTTTTTATTTTCTTAAAGAAGAGATGTAAGTTTAAAGAGATAAGGGAAGACCTGCAGAGACAAGTTATCATTCTCAAAACAGGGTCATCAGTCCTCTGCACGTGACTGTTGCAACGAGGACAACGTTTGGTGTTTTCAACGAGCCAAGCATTGCTCTTTAACGTATCCAAGGTGAGACTAAACCAAACAGAAGCATCGCTGCAAGTCAGGGGTCGATGAGACTCGAGCTTGCAACTCCAACAGAATGTGTGTCCACACAAACACACCACACCTAAGTCAAGAGAAGACTCATCATCTTCCTCATGACGCTCGACGGCGTATTCGCAACGTGGGGCAGGACACCATCTGATAGATTCCTTGTTGGCCTCCACGAAAGATCCCAGAAGGTATCTCTCATACATCATCTTCACTGCTGGTTCTGTGAGTTTCTCAATCGTATCGGGTCCAACCGGAGCAGCACAGTCTGGTTTAGGGCAAAGGACTCTCTCTCCCTCCAGAAGGTTTTTGAGATGACTTATCCAACAAGTTTCAGAAAACTTGTGTGGACAAAAGGGTGTGGAGACAAGACTTTCTTGATCTGCAAAAGAAGAAACAGACTCGTTTTCTTGATTGGAACTGATAACTTTAACCAAACCTAACTCGGAAAGGAGCTTCTCCTTGTCATCACCCAGACGATCTGAAGCTTTGAAGGAGTTCCAACGGAGAGAGATTAGGATTAAGGTTGCATCAGATTTGGACAGCGAGAAGACTTCCGAGAGCTGTTTGATTTCACTCTTCATCTTCTCTCCAACTTCTCTTCTTGTGAGAACAGAGTACACTCTTTCGCCATCCGATTCCATTGCTAACAAAATAAAATAAAGTAAACAGAATTGTGAACAACATAAAATACACAAAAAGTCTTCTGTGAATTGATACACGTGATTTTCTTACCAGCGAATTGAAGGGGAAGCAACTCAGAGGTTAAAATACAAAGAAGATTGTAGACTTTAGTTTACAGAACACACCTCTTGGTGAGTAGTGTATAAAGCCAAGCTCATTATATAGAAGAAACTTGGAAAAAGTTAATTCTTGAAAAAGTTATTTTCTGCCTAATGGTAATTAATATAATCTGAGGGTTTTTTGACGCGTGTTGATATCTTTATTTTAGAAATTACGTAATTTTAACATTACACGTAATCATAATTATATCATCAAATTTCTAATGTGTGGTTAAAAAGACATATGTGTAAAGAAAAATTTAAATGTTAATGGTAATTCATATAAATTTATGGGTTTTGACGCGTGTCGATATATAAAATAAGAGAAGATGTTCTTCTAATAGATGTAAGATTACAGGTTAATAAAATTCTATAGTAAAATCTCTAATGTCTGGATAAAATAGATAAATTTCTTAATCACATTCAAAAATAATAATAATGTACTTAAAATAATCAAAATTTATAAAAAAAATTTGTATATTATAGTAATTTTTAGTGAGAGATTGTGACAAAGTATAAAATTGTGAAATTACTGATTTCTGCTTAATATACTTATACTAAGTAATATAATCTAATAATTTTTGAAGCGTAGCTATATTTGTGTGGTTATAAAATGATAAAATCTGCTAATCATATCTAAAAAGATAAATTATGTGACTAAAAAGAATTATAATTTACAAAAAATAATGAGCATTATGATATTTTTCTACAAAAAGTTGTGAAAAATATAAAATTTGAGAAACTATTATTCCGTACTTAAAATGAATGTTTTTTTTGGAACATACTTCAAAAAAATCATTATTAATACACACTCTTCTTGAGCTCCAACTGAGCTTCACCTAGCTGGCCGAGCTTCCATCTCATATCGCCCAACTGCTATTCACTTCGTCCAGCTAGTGTAAACTGGTCCGTAAGTGTCCATCTAGTGTTCTGCTGGTAGTCAGTTGGTGTGAGATGAACATCAAGTGTTCAGCTGATAACTGAGCTTCTATGGCTTGTCTAAATCATTTCCCTTAGCTTATTATATGTAGCTAAGCCCCTTGGTCCATTCCCAACCTGATGTAATGTCACATCCCCAGACCTGAATAAGGTCATAAGGGGCAGGCCATGGTTCGAGGAGCGAACCAATCACGTCGTATGACCACAAGACAAGCATTTCATGGTCTAGAAGGAAGGTTAAGTACATTAGGAGACTAAGACTTAACCAAACAACGAAGGATACAAAGTTGGACAAGCTGGAAGAGTAATACGACATCTAAGAATTGAGTACAAGGAGCTAGATCAGCACGACGAAGTTGGACTTAGCTCGGGCTAACTCACACTAAGTATGGTCAGCTCCTTGAACTAGACCACTAGCTCACTAAACTAGACCAGCTGGGGATCAGCTCATCTCATCTGGACGGAGTGTTAAGGTCTTGGGCGGTTGGGCCAGTCATGGCCATGGTTGTGCCAGTCGGTTGGGTCATATGGCCCAGCCACTGGGCCAATGGTGTGGGCAGTCCATGGACTCAACCCAAGGTCTTGAGGAAGGGTTCAAGCCCATCTGGGATCCGCTGGAGGATAGTTAAAGGCGAAGGGATGCAAATGGGAGCAGTTTTTCCGAATGGATGTATGGGACCAAAAGGTTCCCATTCGCCCATCAAATGGCAACCCCTCGGCCAAGGCAGTTACCCCACGCCTTCTTCTATAATTAGAGGGCCATGGGCATCAAAATAATCATCATTTTCCATAAGAAACACAGAGATAAAGGCGAGAAAGAGAGAAAGAGAGAAATAAAGAAAGAGAGAGATAAATCGGCCAGAGGGTCGATATTGTCTTTGTTTAGCAACAGCGAGGATAAGATCGATTGTGGTGTGTGAAGGCCAACCAGAATGGGTCACAAAGGCAAAGAGAAAGGTCTGAAGAAGATCTCCAATAATACAGAACGTGTAAGCAAGGTTAGTAACATAACCATTGGTTCATAGTCAAGACAAATTGGATGATCCGACAAGGTCTAAGGCCATGTGCCGTTCGATTATGTCCCATTCTCTCTACTTCTACGATTACTACTTCTTATTCTTCATCTACTCTCTGTTGCGGATTGAATATGTAAGGATGAATTTTGGATATTGACTTGGCTAAGCCGAAGTCATTGCCGTGTTCCATCATACTCGCAAATCAAGGCCATGGGTCGGATTTGCTATGTGGTCTTAAGAGAAGACTTCCCGTGGTTACTTGGGTCTGTGGGGATGGTTGGTTGTATGACTAAGGGCCACATGGAGTCGGTTATCAAGGAAAATGATTGAGGATCGAACAAAGGATCCAAGCGGACCATGTGCATGGCCGTGTGGTTGTTACAGTTCATAGGCAGGTCGGTTCGGGGTCCATGTGTGTTGCGATTGTTCTTGGATTAGTTTCCAAGATATGGCCGATCAATATACATGATATTGGCTAAAGGTTTAAGTATTTAAACATAGGGACCAAACCATGCCTTGCTAGGATCCATGATAGGATATCAGTTCATGTTCTAATGTTTGATGATATGTAGTTTCAGGGACTGAAGTTGATCGTGATCAAACCAAGGAGCAATGAAGACTCAATCAGCGTGAAGTTGTGTGGTGTATGGGTAGATCGTATTAGGAGTGAACTTATAATAGCCAATAGAGCAAACTGATATCTTTTGTGTAATAAATCTCATTTCTGTTTATTAATACAAATCGATTTACCCATAGGTGTACATGTTGCTGGATTTGATCAAATATACTTTGACAATGGAAAACGACTGAGTACAAAACATAAGACTGGAAATTAATCAAAAATGAACTAATGATCTAAGTGTAAAGCCGTGGGTCTTAGATGGTTTTTAAACCTCAGGATCGAATCTTACAAGTTGGTATCAGAGCGGAGTTGGTTCTAGGATAGTATGGGCTATGGGGTAAAACATCACACGCGTTGTAGAGTCTTATGGTGAGGTTGATCTGATTGCTTAGCCTAGGGATTATTGTGTTTTTATTTGACATATGGTGTGTACTGATGTGATTTGAATCCTTAGGTTGGAAAATTAAATTGGGAAAATCTCAAAAGAATCAATAGGTGGTTGGACAAACAAGCCATGCGGCTGAAAAAAGGTTAATCCAACCCTCGGGGATGACACCGGGGAAGGGTTACCAGTGGATCCAACCAACGTTGCTGGATTACCTGTTGATGGAGTTAATGGACATCAACAACTAGAGCGTGAAGGAGAAAGATAGTCTCCTAATGCCTGACATAATGAGAAACCGAATGATGGGGAGGTCAATGAGACCACAAGGCATGCAAATCCAGAGACCGAACTGTCTATGAAAGAGGTTCTGGAGGTCATGAGGCTGGGAAACCAAATGGATGTCGTGACCCAGGTGGTCACATCCTCAGTGAAGTCATCTGTGGGTCAGGGTACGCCAACTGCAACAGCTATACCCACAGCTAATGGTCAGGTTCGTGAAACTGCCAAAGTGGTTGTGATCGATCCACCAACAAGGGGCGAAAGTCTGGTCGATTACCTAAGTTTTCTAGAACATATAGCCCGATTGGGGACCAGACACTTCTCAGGAAGCATCGACCCTATTGAGGCAGCCAAGTGGAGGATCCGATTGGTCCAAAACTTCAAATCCGCTCGTTTCCCAGATGATTATCTTAAGGATATTGCGGTCAACTTCCTGGAAGGGAGTGTGCATAACTGGTGGCTAGCTTTGGATAAGCGCACCAATGGGAACATCAGAGACTTTACGGACTTTGAAGCTGAGTTCAACCGAAAGTAATTCCTTACTGAGGCATGGGACATGTTGGAGGCTAAGTTCTTAGACCTAAATCAAGGCCGCAGGACGGTAAGGGAGTACGAGGAAGAATTCAACCGACTTAGACGGTTCGTGGGAAGGGAACTCGAGGACGAGGTGGTACAGGTTCGCCGGTTCATTTTGGGTTTGTAAGTGGAACTGAGGACTCACTACTCGATTCAAACTTTTTTACTCCGTGTCCGATTTGGTAGAAAGGATGGCGATGTTGGAAGTCAACCTGGCCGAGGAGACTAGACAGTGCACAGCCTACCCAGACCAGCAGCAACAATGATCGCAAGAGGAAATGGGACCAGGTCGATGGGAGTAAAACTCCGAATGGCCGGTCAGTGTGCCCAAAGTGTGGAAATTTTCATTTCAGTGAGTGTTGGAGAATCATGGGAGGTTGCACCCGGTGCAGTAGCAAGGAGCATGTGATCCATGATTGTCCTCTACTTGGGAATATACCAAATGAGTCATTTGTAGGAGGACCAAGAACTTGTTACCGTTGCGGTAAAGTGGGACACTCACTACAAGAAAACAATAACTTAGCGAGGGCAGATTCCGTGGCTATTTCCTCGTAAAAGAGGGTTTACGAGGAAATAACCACAAAACGGTAAACCTCGTGCCACGTTCGTCGTAAAGACAGTTTTCTCGCTAAATCTATGTAAAATTTACGAGGAAATATTTCCTCGTAAATTCGGGCCTAAATTTCCTCGTAAAAAGCAACGCAACATATCCACGCACAATACACACTAACTTTTCCTCGCTAATTACACGAAAAGGTTTCCTCGTAAAATACTGGCTAAATTTTTCTTGTTAAATCCACGTAACATAGTTCTCCTAAGTCACTCGTTAGATTTCGTCGTAATAGCCACATAAAACTCTCCACGTAAATCCCACGGTTAATTCCGTAGTTAATTCCTCGTAGAGTTAACGAGTAATTAACTTCGAAATTTATTTTTCCCTGCATTGATAATTCTATTAAATATAATAAAATATTTTGTTGAAATAAAATTAAATTAATAAAATAAAACAAAAATATTTTATAAATATTAAAGTTTTATATAATTTATATTACAACAAAAGGAAACAAGAGCTATGGGTTCTGGGAGTCGTCGTTCCTTCTGTCCATCTCGTTCTGGAGGTCTGGGTCTGGAATGCCCAATTGTCTCTGTCTCGCTGCTAACATTAGCTCCAATTGCGGATTTCCATCCGCTAGAACGTCCAGGAAACTCTCGAGTGAACCCATTTGAGCTTGCGTCGCGTGTAACTCCGCACGCAGCTGAGCAGTCTCATCTTCCCGTCGCTGAGCATAAGACGATGTCGCTCTTGGGACATCATTAACGGAACCAATCTCCAATCTACGTCCCTTTTTCTTAGGGACGACCTTTTAAAAAATAAAAATTAATGTTAGCCAATAATAAAAAAAAAGATATTAAATGAATAATAATAAAACAATTTTACCTCCTCGTAAATCTCATCCACTTGAGCTGTGGATAAGATAACGGGTGTCCCATCGGTGGACTGCTGGGACAGCTGGGTTTGGTGCTCTTCAACCCGAGCAACAACGTCGTTGTAGATTTGCTCGGATCTAGGATCTACAAATTTCTCAGCCTTGTTCTTGTGGGTCCTCTCGTAAAGTTCCTTATGAGATGGTAGAACTCCCGTCTCTTTAGCCTAAAAAAATTAAAAATAATTAATCAATTAAAATAGATATAATAAAAAATTTAATAAATTTAAATATTTATCATCTGTAGACGGACACCGGCGTGTGGTGTTTGACCTGAAGATTGAAGCATGGGCAAGTTGCCATGCTCGTCTCCCGTCAGACGGGAAAAGGAGCAGCTGTTAGAGACTCTGATCGAGGATGGCAAGTTCCAATGACGTATGAGGCCATCCCACACCTTCGTTGTGAGCTCAGAGGGCTTCCCGTGCTCATAACCGTCGACCAAATAATCGTCCTTCCAGTTAGACACCGTGTCCAACAATCGCTCTTTTGCCTTTTTGATAAAAGCTTCCTTCACGTCCTCGTTCACTCCTATGGACCAACGCCATTTTTGCTGTAAACCAAATTAAAAAAATATTAACATTAGTCTAAAAATATTTTAAAAATCATAATAATTAAAAAATAAAATTAATAGTCATTTACCGCGAACATTTTGAACCACGTCTTTCGGACGTGGTTTGGCGTCGTTTTCCAGTTCGGATGTGCGGCGAGAAAATAACCTTTGATCACCTCGGTTACGGTCCGAGCGACACGACTATCGGCCCCAAACCTGAATAGAACAAAAACAAATTAACATTATTAATTAAATATTTGAATGTTGTTATAAATAAAAAATATATTTAAACATTAAACGTACCAGTAAGCGCATTTCTTTCGGTCGGGGTCTAGGACTGGTAAACCTTCCCTGCCTGGCTGAGCAAGAAGGTCCTCGACGGTGTACATAGCATAAGGAGCCGTCGGCGGCACGAGCAAGTCAGGATGAACTTCGGCCGCATGAGGAGGAGGAGGGGGAGGAGGAGGAGGCGACTGCGAGACTCTCTGAAAAGACTGAGTCTCGGGGACAGTATCCGGAACCGAACCGGGAGATGAAGATGATGCGCCTATATGAGTACTAGGCCCGGTAAACATGTCTCTGTAATGAGTTGTCGCTGTCTTAAGCTTATTAACTCTAACCATCTACAAAAAAAAGTTAATTCAACATATTAATAAAAAAACATAAATATATATATTACTAACCACCTAAAAACATAAATATATTACTAACCACCTAATAAACTAAAATCCCTAAACTAACCACCTAAACTAATTACCTAAACTATCTAGAGAGGAAGTAGAGAGGAATACCTTAAGAGGAGATAGAGAGGAAGTTGCTACGAATGAGAGAAATGTGGTGGCTCGAGTTTATATAGGCAATTATATTTCCTCGTAACTACCAAGTAACTTTACGAGGAAATAACCAGGCCCGTGTTTATTTCCTCGTAAAGCCCACGTTAGATTTACGAGGAAATAATCAGGCTTGTTTATTTTTCCTCGTAAAGTTACCGAGGAAATAATCAGGCCCGTGTTTTGCTTTACGAGGAGGTAACATGGCCCAATCCACGAGGAAATCTTACGAGGAAATAACCAGTCCCGCGTTTTTGTTTTACGTGGAGTTTACGAGGAAACATACTTACATGGAAATAACCAGGTCCGTGTTTTCTATTTACTAGGAAGTTACGAGGAAATGTTCCTAAATCCCTAAAAACTGAAACCCCAAACCCCAACTTCTATTACTTATAACATCAACCTCTACTTCTTCCTAAACCTCAAACCAAAACCCCAAACCGCAACATCATTTTCATAATCAAACAAAGTAAACACATTCATTAATCAAACAAAGTAAACACATTCATTAATCAAACAAAGTAAACATCATTCGGATACATTATTATCGTTTTCATCATCACTAGAAACATCATCATCTTCATTAACCTCGTCTTCAACAGCTTCGTTTGTGTTATCGTCTGAAAAATCTTCGTATTCAAGATTATGCGGATCGATGAGAAGGATGACATCAACTTGTTAATCAGGTTCCTCGACTCCATTGGTGCGTTCTTCTTGTAAAGGTAGCTCTTCTCCAGCGATTATGCGTCCACGTGGTGTAACTTTGATAACAGATAACCAATTTATCCCCGAGGTTGTCATCCGAGGATATGGAACATAGCAAACTTGGTCTACTTGGGAAGCTAATATGTAAGGCTCGAATTTGTTGTATCTTCGTCCACCGTTGACATCAACTACACTGAATTTGTTAACCCGAACACCTTAGTTGACGACGGGGTCGAACCAGTCACATTTGAAGAGGACGCATTTCAGCTTCAATAACCCTGGAAATTCAACTTCAATAATCTCCTGCAAGATCCCATAGAAATTTGTTTCGCCTTTCACACATATTCCATAATTACTTGTCACACATTGTCTACCATACTCATATGTATGAAAAGTATAGCCTCATGTGAAATACATCAGTGATGTGGTGACCTTTGCAACTGGAACTTGAACTAATTCGTGAAACCATGCAGGGTAATCTGGATCGTCATAATCAACCTGTAAAAATAAAAAGAACTTTGAAATTAATCATAGTAACAGCGAACATTGAAAAATAAAGAGAACGTTATAATACATGTTTCCTTAACCACTTAATAAAGTGTTGATCTTTCCTTCTGTCTAACTCACTTGTGGATATATCCGGAATTGCTTCTTCGACTTGAGTAACAAATTGGCTGTACATTTTTTTTGTTAATTAATCAATTCCAAACAAAACATATGTGTCTATAATTATAAGTTTACTTAGAAATGTGTAACTACCTTTCAAAATAGCGAATCAATGCATGCTCGCAGTTGAGAAGAATATAAATGTGGGCACTATGGAGGTCTTCATCACTCGACCACCAAAACCTCTTTCAATTTCCCACCAAATCTCCCAATTTGGCAAAAGATATCTGGAACATCTTTTTCCAAATATGTCGGCACAACACCACCATCATCATATCTTCTTGGAGCTCGTTTCCGCGTACGTACTTTCGGTGCAAAGTAGTATGATGTGAAGTGTGATGTTTCTTCCGTCCAACTTCCGTCAACTATAGAACCTTCAACTCTTGCGAGGTTTTTAGCTTTTCCTTTCAAATATTTCATGGCCCGTTCATACTGATACATCCATCTGTAATGTACAGGTCCTCGAAGCAATGCCTCATACGGGAGGTGGACGACTAGATGCTCCATGACGTCAAAAAATGCTGGCAGATATATTTTCTCCAAGTTGCACAGTAAGATGGGAATGTTCTCATGAAGTTGTTCAACGACATCCTCTTTAAGAGTACGGGTGATCAGATCCCTGAAAAATGCTCTAATTCCTTGCATATTTCAAAATTTAAAACACATTAGTCATATTATTTAAACAATGTATATAAAAGAAATATAATTAAAGCATATGTTTAAATATATATATATATATATATATATATATATATTACCTGCAAGTGCTTCATGTACATTTGTTGGCAGTAGCTCCGCAAATGCAAAGGGAAGTAGTTGTTGAATAAAGACATGACAATCATGACTCTTCATCCCTAAGAACTTTTGACCATTTTCAACACATCTCGAAAGATTTGAAACATACCCATTAGGGAACTTCACTTCGGATGCAACCCAGTTGAACAACACCGACTTTTTTTCTGATGACAATCTGAATATCGGAACTGGAATTTGTCCATTGCTTTTTATATGTAACTCACTTCTTGAGCAAATATCAGGTAAGTCCAACTTTCATTTGATGTTATCTTTCGTCTTTCCAGGGACATTCAATACTGTGTTCAGGATGTTCTTAAAAAAATCTTCTATATATGCATCACATCGAGGTTGTGACGTAAAAGAAGATCCTTCCAATATGGCAATTCCCAAAATTTACTCTTTTTTTGCCAGTTGTGCTGAACTCCGTAATAATCAGGCATATTACTGGGAACATGCCAATTACCACCACGAGGAACGGTTTCTAGAGTACCGTAGTAATCAATTTGCGCTTCGATTTGTTCTCCAGTTAAATATGGAGGAGCAGTGTCTCTCACAACCTTTTTGTGCCTGAACAATGTCTTGTTTCTTCTATACGGATGGTGAATGGGAAGAAATCGACTGTGACAATCGAACCAACTTATCTTCCTTCCATTCTTTAACTGAAACGCATATGTCATTCCATTACAATATGAACAAGATAATCTCCCATGTGTAGTCCATCCAGACAACATCCTATAAGCAGGAAAGTCACTTATCATCCACAGAAGCATCGCTTGCATCGTAAAATTAGTTTTTGTTGAACAATCATACGTCCTCACCCCTGTTGACCACAAATCTTTCAACTCTTTTATCAGTGGTTGTAGAAAAACATCTAGAGATCTTCTTGGATGCTTTGAACCAGGTATTAATATGGTCATGAATAGAAACTCTCGTCGCATGCAAATCTCTGGTGGTAGGTTGTATAGCGTAAGAAAGACTGGCCACAATGAATATTGTCTGCCTAACATTTCAAATGGACTAAATCCATTTGTGCATAATCTAAGATACACATTCCGGCTATTGCTAGCGAAATCTGGATGTACATTGTTAAAATGTTTCCAAGCTCTTGCATCTGATGGATGAGTCATCTCACCCTCCGTCTGAGTATGCTCGGCATGCCATCTCATCCCTCCGGCAGTCTCCTCAGATTGGTACAATCTTTTCAATCTGTCTGTAAGTGGTAGGTACCACATTCTTTGGTAAGGTACCCTATTACGCCCTCGTCCTTGTGGTTTGAATCGTGGCTTCTTGCAGAATCGACATTCTTCTAACTTCTCATCATCTCCCCAGTAAATCATGCAATTTTTGATGCAAACGTCTATCATCTCCGAAGGCAACCCAAGACTATAAACCAATTTCTGAATCTCATAATAAGAATCAACAGACACATTGTCTTCCGGCAAATACTCTTTAAACAAGTTTGCCCAAGCATCTATGCAATTTTCAGGTAGATTGTGATCGGTTTTAATATTCATCATTCTAGCAGCCAACGATAATTTAGAGAGACCTTCTCTACAACCACTGTAAATTGGTTGATTCGCAGCATCTAACATTTCATAAAACTTTTTTGCATCTATGTTAGGTTCTTCATGAATTTCATCATGAGCTACAAATGCATCACCTACCATATCATGAACTCTATCATAATCTACCATTTGTTCCTCCTGATGGTAACTATTTTCATTATGCAAATGATCAACCGCGGATTCAACCTGAAAATTACTATTACTACTGCTAGCTTCATTCCCACAATTACTATAACCTTCTCCATGTTGAAACCAAATATAGTAATGTGGCTTGAAACCTCTATTTACTAAGTGCTTCCAAACATTTTCTCGAGTGCTTAATTTTGAATTGTTGCATTTCCGACAAGGATAGAACATCTTACCGCTTTTTTGCGCGAGCGGTGTAGAATCTACTTGATGCATAAATGTCTCCAGCCCTTCGAGATATTCTTTCGTCACTCTCCCGTTACCATCTCTGTGTGTATACATCCACCTCCGCAACTAGAAAATATTTCCATCTCCGGACATTTTTTCCTTTCACGCTTTCAATTGTTTCTCTCTTTTACGTTTTCAATTTTTCGGGGTATCTTTCATTTCAAACTCAAACACCAAAATTATAGGAAAATTTTGGAATTGGTAGATGACATTTTACCTCGAATTTACGAGGAAAGTTGGTAGGTATACACCCAAAACAAACACGTTTACAACTAAAAAGCAGTAGGCCTCGTTGTTTCCTCGGTATATTGTTTCCTCGTAAATTCCACGTAAGACTTACGAGACTTTTACGAGGAAACTCAATATGCCACGCAATATACTCGCTACATAACGTCGATTTTACGAGGAGACCTGTTTCTCGTTTATTCACGAGGATTCTACAAGGTTTTGGAATTTCCTCGTAATTTCCTCGTACATGGCACGTAAATTTACGAGGTCCCTTTTTCTTCGTTAAATTTCGTAGTTAATAAATTGTTTTCTTGTAGTGACTCCTCAAGGGAATGCCCACGGCCACAAGCAGGAAAAGGAACTGGTCGAGATCGAACCCAAGCAAGGGTCCAGTTACAACACCTCGAGTGTATGAGCTGTCCAAAGGCGATAAGGAGGAGGGAAACTTCATAGCAATCACTGGTAAAAATCTGAACCTATGTTTTTAAATATGAAAGCATTGCATGGTGCAGAACCTAGAAATGTAGATGCTTCGGAATGGGGATCTTGTAGGGACCCTAGAAATTGGTGGTGTGAAAACACATGTGCTTTTCGACACCAGAGCTACATATAGCTTTGTGAGTCCTGAGATGATCGGAAAAGGGATGTTCCCAATAGGAAAAAATAGTCCAGCAGTATAGTGAATGCGGCTGGAGGCCAAGAGATGCGTTCACTAGGACTAATCGAGAACGTTTCTGTGATTATTAAGGGCATGAATAAACCTGCTGATCTGATAGTAGTCCCCCTAAAGAATTATGAAGTGATCTTAGGTATGGACAGGTTAGGAATGTACCGGGCTACGTTAGACTGCCACCAAGGGTGTGTATGGTTTAAGGACAGCTAAGAAACGATCAAATTCTAATGTATACAGATGACTCCTGGAGTAGTGGTAGTTTCAGGAATCCATGCGGAAAGGATGTTGAGACGGGGATGTGAGGCATATATCGTCACAATTTCCACTAGAGAGGTCGTAGGTGGTGGTAACCTGGGTGAGATTCCGCTGGTCGAAAATTTTGAGGACGTGTTTCAGGCACCTAAGGGCTTACCCCCTGACAGGTTTGATCCATTTACAATATAACCAGAACCAGGGACGGATCCATTGTCCAGAAGTCCGTACGCATGGCTCCTGCCGAGTTGGCCGAGCTAAAAAGGCAATTAGAAGAATTGCTAGATAAAGGATTTAGACGGCCAAGTAATTCGCTATGGGGAGCACCAGTCATCTTTGTTAAAAAGAAGGATGGTAGCTTCCGATTGTGTATAGACTATCGAGGGTTGAACAGGGTCACTGTGAAAAACAATTACCCGTTACCTCGGATAGGTGAGTTATTAGATCAGCTCAGAGGAGCAACGTGGTTTTCCAAGATCAATCTGGCTTTAGGATATCACCAGATTCCTATAGAGCCTAAGGACGTGAGGAAATCATCATTTAGATGGCCACTACGAGTTTGTGTTATGACATTCGATCTAACCAATGCACCTGTTGCATTCATGAAAATGATGAACAACATCTTTAGGGATTTCTTGGACGAGTCAGTAATCATCTTCATTGATGACATACTAGTGTACTTTAAGGACAAGGAATCTCATGAGAAACATCTGAGAGTCATGTTAGAATGATTGCGGGAACATAAGCTTTATGCTAAACTCAACAAGTGCAGTTTTTGACAAAAGATCATAGAGTTCCTTGGGCACATCGTATCTGGCCAAGGTGTGTCGGTTGATCTAGAGAAGATCATGGCCATACGTGAATGGCCACAACCCAAAAATTCTACGGAAGTGAGAAGCTTCTTAGGTCTTGTGGGTTACTATAGGGAGTTCGTGAAGGGATTTGTGAACTTAGCACAGCCTATGAACCGGGTGACCGGGAAGGATGTAAAGTTCACATGGTCTGAAGAGTATGAGAAATGTTTCTCAGCACTTAAGGACATGTTGACCCAAGCACCCGTCATGGTTCTTCCGGAGGCCGATCAACCCTATGTGGTCTACACGGACGCGTCCATAACTGGATTAGAGTGCGTGTTAACCCAACATGGGAAGGTCATTGCCTATGCGTCTAGGCAGCTAAAGAAACATTAAGGGAACTATCCCACCCACGACCTGGAGATGGCTGCAGTGGTGTTTTGCCTTCAAGATTTGGCGATCATATTTACATGGAGCCAAAGTTCAGATACTTACGGACCATAAGAGTCTTAAGTATATATTCACTCAACCTGAGTTGAACTTGAGAAAAAGAAGGTGGATGGAGTTCGTAGCTGATTATGATGTGGACATTGCTTATCAACCGGGAAAGTCTAACCTTGTGGCCGATGCCAGCCGGAGGAGGGCAGATGTATTAGCAAAACGAGAAGCAGATGATCTGGAAAGAAGGGTTAGTGCCTTATATTTAAACTCATTAACTGGTAAGGAGGAACCATTAGGTTTGGAAGCTGTGATCAAGGTGGATCTACTCACTAGAATTCGGATAGCCCAAGGGCTGGACGAAAATCTGAACAAGGTCGCCCAAAACGACATGACAGAGTACCAAACTGCAAGCGATGGTACCATCTTGGTCAATGGGCGGGTGAGCCTACCAAATGATAAAAGTCTTAAGGAGGAGATTATGAGAGAAGCTCATAAATCCAGATTCGCAGTGCATCCTGGTGCTACTAAGATGTACCATGATCTTAAAGAGGTATTATGATTGGATACGTATGAAGACTGATGTGACCGAATGGGTGGCTAAGTGTTCAACTTGTCAACTCATTAAGGCCAAACATCAGGTTCCGAGTGGGCCGCTACAAAGTTTACCGATTCCAAAATGGAAGTGGGACCACGTCACAATGGACTTTGTGACTGGGTTTCCCACAACCAGAAACATTAAAAATGTTGTTTGGCTTGTCGTCGATCGATTGACCAAATCAGCACACTTCCTGGCCATCAAGAAGACTGATGGTGTGGACTAGATCGTACGTAAGTACATAGATGAGATTGTGTGTTTGCATGGAGTTCCGGCAAGTATCAATTCAGATAGGGACTCAAGGTTTACTTCTTATTTCTGGAAAGCTTTTCAAAAAGCCTTGGGAATGAGAGTTAACATGAGCACAACCTATCATCCACAAACAGATGGACAGTCGGAATGTACCATCCAAACACTGGAAGACATGTTGCGAGCATGTGTCTTGGAATGTGGTGACTCCTAGGAGAGACACTTACCTTTGGTGGAGTTTGCTTACAACAATAGTTTTCATTCGAGCATAGGCATGTCGCCATATGAAGCCTTAAATGGGCGAACATGTCAGACACCTCTATGTTGGACCCAAGTGGGTGAGCGCAGCATATTGGGACCTGACATCGTGGAAGAAAACAAGCAGAAAATCAAGTTCGTTCGGGAAAAGATGAAGGAGGCACAGGATCGACATAAGAACTACGCAGATCGAAGAAGGAAAGATATGGAGTTTGAAGTCAGTGACCTAGTGTATCTCAAAATGATAACCTTCAAAGGTAGGGTAAGATTTTTCGGAAGAAGGAAATTAGATCCAAGGTACCTAGGTCCATTTAAGGTCATAGAAAGAGTGGGTAAGGTGGCATACAAGCTGGAATTGCCATCCGAAATGGAAGAATTCCACAACGTATTCCATGTTACCCAGCTCCAGAAATGCCTAACGGATCAAGACATAGTTGTACCAGAAATTCCTGCTGATCTTGGTAAGAACTTGACCTTATAATTAAGTCTGGTTCGATCATAGACCGGATGGAAAAAACAATGAGAAAGAAAACAACTCAGATGGTCAAAGTAATTTGGAATTGTAATGGGAGAGAAGAAACGGCTTGGGATACCAAAGCCAGGATGAGGGCCGACTTTCCTAAGTGTTTTTATCAGTTTCTAAACAAGGAAACACTTGGTTCGGATTCGAGGACGAATCCATTTAAAGTGTTCGGATTCGAGGACGAATCCATTTAAAGTGGGGAGACTTCTCACATCCCAAGACCTGAATAAGGTCATCAGGGGCAGGCCATGGTTCGAGGAAAGAACCAGTCAGGTCGTATGACTACAAGAAAATCGTTCCATGGTATGGAAGGAAGGTTAAGTACATTAGGAGACTAAACTTAACAAAACAAGGAAGGATACAAGATTGGAAGAGCTGGACGAGTAATACGGCAGCTCATTATTGAGTACAAAGAGTTGGATCAGCTGGAAGAAGTTGGAATTAGATCGGGATAGCTCACACTGAGTATGGTCAGATCCCTGAGCTAGACCACTAGCTCATTCATCTGGACCAGCTGGGGATCAGCTCATCTCATTTGGATGGAGTGTTAAGGTTTTGGGTGGTTGGACCAGTCCGGGCCATGGTTGGGCCAGCCGGTGGGTCATATGGTCCAGCCACTGGGCCAATGGTGTGGGCAGTCCATGGACTCGAACCAAGGTCTTGAGGAAGGGTTCAGTCCCACCTAGGATCCGCTGGGGGACAGTTAGAGGCGAAGGGATGCAAGTGGGAGCAGTTTGGACGAATGGATGTATGGGACCAAAATGTGCCCATTCGCCCATCAAATGGCAACCCCTCGGCCAAGGCAGTTACCCCACGCCTTTTTCTATAATAGAGGAACCTGGGCACAGAAATACTCATCAGTTTCCATAAGAAACACAGAGAGAAAGGCGAGAGAGAGAAATCGGCCAAAGAATGTCGATATTGTCTTGGTTCATCAACAGCGAGGCTAAAATAGATTGTGGTGTGTGAAGGCCGACCAGAATGGGTCACAAAGGCAAAGAGAAAGGTTTGGAGAAGATCTTAAAAAGTCCAGAACGTGCAAGCAAGGTTAGTGACATAACCATCGGTTCATAGTCAAGACAAATCGGATGATCTGATATGGTCTAAGGCCATATGCGGTTTGATTATGTCCCATTCTCTGTACTTCTACGATTAATACTTCTTCTTCCCCATCTACTCTCTCTTGTGGATTGAATATGTAAGGATGGATGTCAGATATTGACTTGGCTAAGCCGAAGTCATGCATGTGTTTCATCATACTCGCAAATCAAGGCCATGGCCGGATTTGCTATTCGGTTTTAAGAGAAGACTTCCCGTGGTTACTTGGGTCTGTGGGGATGGTTGGTTGTATGACTAAGGGCCACAGGGAGTCAGTTATGCAGGAAAATGATTGAGGATCGAACAAAGGATCCAACCGGACCATGTGCATGGCCGTGTGGTTGTTACGGTTCATAGGCGGATCGGTTTGGGGTCCATGTGTGTTGCGCTTGTTCTTGAATTGGTTTCCAAGATATGACCGATCAATATACATGATATTGTCTATAGGTTTAAGTATTTAAACATAGGGACCGAACCATGCCTTGCTAGGATCCATGATAGGATATCAGTTCATGTTCTAATGCTTGATGATATGTGGTTTCAGGGACTGAAGTTGATCGTGATCAAACCAAGGATCCATGAATACTCAATCAGCGTGAAGTTGTGTATTGTTTGGGTAGATCGTATTAGGAGTAAACTTAGAATAGCCTATAGAGCAAACTGATATCTTTTGTGTAATGAATCTCACTTATGTTTATTAATACAAATCGGTTTACCTATTTGTGTACATGTTGTTAGATTTAATCAAGTATACTTTGACAATGAAAAACGACTAAGTACAAAACATAAGACAGGAAATAAATCAAAAATGAAGTAATCATCTAAGTGTAAAGCCATGGGTCTTAGATGGTTTTTAAACCTCAGGATCGGGTCTTACATGTAATAACTCATGATCATTTCTGATAATTCTTTCATCATATCTTGTTCATAATCATCTCTCCTGATCTGAATCAAGACAGCCACATTGTTATTGAAATGTCTAGGCCTTATATGAAGCTCCTACATCACTTTATCCTTCTATCAAGACTTTGGGACGCTTGCCTTGAAGTATCTCGACCAAATTGCTCGTTCACTCGTCCTAGGTCCATCCCTCAGATCCTTTCCAGTATCGGGGATGCTACAGAAACTTTGCCTTCTAAAACCGTAAGAACCTTCGAACAGAAACAACAACACTGCGAGGCTTATGACGGTTTAGTTCTGTCCAATTCAGCAAAGGAGAATTGTGTGTAAAAATTGTGAGGTAAAAGACGCGGCGATGGGGATGAACTTCTTGGCGGTGTCCCATGTGAAGCCGCTGTTTGGATGAACCTTAATCTTTTGGCGGTGTCCCATGTGAAAACAGTGTGGTGGATGGATTTCTTAATTTCTACAGTTTGGTCCATGGTAGATGATGGGTCTTCTACATCATCTTTGCCGTCGTCTGTGTCAAAGTCGCCACCATTGACGATTTTGTCGTATACGCGACCATTATAACATCATCGAAGATGCAAATTGTAATATCTCCAAAATTAGATTGAGTAATAAAGATAATGATTAAATACAAAAAAAAAATAGAAAAAAAATTAAAGAAGCAAATTTCAATTTAGAATAATGGAAAATCTCGGAAGAGAAGAAATAGAGAATTTGGGAGAAAGAAGATGAAGGATAAAAATAAAAAGACCCATTTTATTTATGATATATCTTGACCATTAGATTAACAAATAGATGAAGGACTATAGTTAAATTCTACCAAAAATGAAATAGATGTAGCATTTAATTATTGTATAGCATTTGGTTACAAGTTATTTAGTTAGTTTTTAATTAGAAAGTGAGTTTGGTTAGATAAAACTATTTTAGGAGTGAGAATTGTCTCATATAATGTAATAATAAAGTAGAAAAGTGACTGTGGATGTAAATATTTCATATAATATTGACCTAAATTATCTTTAGAAAATTATAAATTTAATATAAATAAATATTTTGAAAAGAAAATAAATATGTATTATCTTAAATCCCAAATCATATTTAATAAATATTTTTTTGTAATTTTTGTGCTATTTTGAAAAGTTATTTTAAAATTTATTTCTCATAATTTCTTAGGAATCCTAACAATTTTAAAAGAAAAATTAATTGAATTATTTGGTATTTTAATAGGGAAAATTGCATTTTAAATCATGAGAAATTGCTAAAAGTATCATAAGTTAAATACCACTTTGCAAAACTACACACTATCAAAATATATTAACATTTGGGTTTATATTTTAGTGATTATTTTTTAGAGTTTAATGTTAAAGGGGGAGGCTGAGTTTTAATTTTTTTATAAATATTTATAAAAATTTATTACGTCTATTTTCATCAAAAATTTAATGTATTTTTGCAAATTATCATTCATTAAATGTAAATTTGTAAAGTGGTATCAAACTTGTGGTAAAATTACAATTTCTCCTTAAATCATTAAGTTGGCAAAAGTTTGCACTTTAAACCATCAAGCTTAACTGCTAACACTTTAAACACTAAAAGTAACTTTAATAACATAATAAACACTAAAACTAGTTTACTTGTTCAGCACGTCAAAATTGTGACTGACACTATTGATCAGCAGGTAAATATAGATCACATAATAGTTTTTTATTTTTTATTTTTTTACAAAAAATATTTATTTTAATTAATTAATAAATAATAATAAATAGAATTAGATATAAATTTAAAATAAATTATAAAAATCAGTAAAAATAGAAAAATTAGAAAATTCAAAAAAATAAGAAAAATCAGAAAATTAAATTAATAAATACATATTAATAAATAAACTTAGATAAAAGTTCATAATAAATAATAAAAGCGATAATATTCAAAAAATTATAAAAAAAATAGGAAAATAAAAAAATAGGAAAGTAAATTAAAAATGCAAAAACAAAACTCATTAAAATAATAATAAATATTGAAAATATTCAAAAATGAAAACAGTAGAAAATATTTAAAATTTGAAAATTTGAAAAATATATATTTTTAAAATTAAAATTTAAATATTTAATCTTCAACAAAAACTTTAAAAAAACATTATTATATCTCATGATATGTTATTTAAAGGGATATATTGACATTCGTCATGACTGCTATGTCAGAAACCATAATTGTCAATGGTTACATGAAAACCCTTGATAAGTAATATTGAAAACGGGACAATTGATATGTTATAAAGCCTCACCCGGATTTGCTAAATTTTAAACATTCCGACATGTAATTATTGACAATGATGGTTACCGATACAGGGGTGATCGTGATGAATTTCAATGTATCACCATCAACAAGATATTACGAGATAGAATAAGGTTTTTAAGTTTTTTTTGTTGAATATCAAAAGTTTATTTTTTCCTTTTTCCTGACTTTTGATTTTTTCATTTCTTTAATATTTGTTTGAATTTTTAATTTAGTTTCCTGATTTTTATTTATTTTTTCTGGTTTGTCTAATTTTTATAATTTATTTTTAATTTTTATCTATCTTTATTTAATATTATGTATTTATTAATAAAAATAAAGATTTTTTGTAAAAAATAAAAAACTGCCTTGTCATCCATATTTACATGCTGATGAATAGTATCCATCACAATTGACGAGTCGAACAAGTAGATTAATTTTACTGTTTATTATGCTATTAAAGTTACTTTCAATAATTAAAATGTTAACAGTTGAGTTCGATGGTTTAAATTGCTCTATGATTTAAAATGTAGTTTTCCCTATTTTAATATTTATGTGTCCACTCTCATCTTTTTATAGTATTGAATAGATTCTTTGGGAATTTTGTACCTGTTCGTACGGAACCCTAAAACCCGTAGCCGCTCGTGTTCATCTGCAATTCATTGGGGGTTTCTTTTAGGTACGAATCCTAAACCCTAAAATTGAATGCTTTTCTTCAGGATTCGAAACACTTTGAATAGGGATAGCTTCTCTGAATCTTAAGTGTTATACTGATACCTCCTGAATCGTCTATCTCTTTTGAAGGTTAATTATTGGTATCTCCTATGGACTCTCGAAGTGGTGTGGCTGAGGAAAACAACAAAGGTGAAGTGACTATTCTTTGGCTGAAACCTCTGAGATTGATTGATTGATTTGCGTTCACTAATCATCTCATCTTTTTTTTTGTCAGGCATTCGAAAGAAGGTGAAGAACTCTGAGTCAGTGGCGTTACAGAGATATAAGATTGATAGTTATAACTTACTGGATCTTGATAATGTTTTGAATGATGTCTACTGCTCTTGTCGGCCCGTTTCTGCTGACTACAATGCTAGGATGGATACCTTGAAACACCTCAATGCATTGGCTTTAGATATATGTGGTAACATTACTTGTCTAAGCTCTGTTAACACCAAACATGTTTTTATCATGTCTGTCTCCTATCAGGAGATTTTAAGGGTAGCAAGCCGGTCCTTAAGCCGTATGGGTCTTTTGCAATGGATATGTTTTTCGCGTGGAGTGATTTAGATGTGTCTATTAACTTTGGTGATGGAGCATCTGATGAGCTTCCTCGTGATATGAAGCTCCAAATCCTGGGAAGATTTGCTGAAAAGCTCCGCTCTCTTCAGGGTAAGTATTTGGATGTGTATTTTCATATTTGGCAGTATGATATGATGTATGTGAAACTGCATTTGTAGGAGAAGGGCTTGTTAGGAATGTTGTATCCATCTTGAGTGCTAGGGTGCCAATTGTCAGGTTCGTTGATCAAAGGACTTGTGTTGAATGTGATTTGGCTGTCGATAGCAAATATGGTGTTTTAAATTCACGGATCATTCAGATTATATCTCAGATTGATGATAGGTTTCAGAAACTTTGTCTCTTGGTAAGGCTCTATTTATAATGGCCTATTGCTGCAACTTCTTTCAAGTCTCTTCAGTTCTGACTATTTTAAGAACATTTTCTCTTTACTATCAAAATGGAATACGCAAGGCTTACCACATAGTGAACTTACCAAATACGTAGTATATGTTTAGTTGTGGTGTTCAAAACATATACTAATGTGACAGTGTTGCCTATGTCAGATTAAGCACTGGGCCAAAGCACATGATGTTAACAGTGCGTCACACAACACCCTGAATTCTATATCTATAACGTTGCTAGTCGCTCATCATTTACAGGTATCTACTCTTTGCTGGATAGCTAGCTACTACACTCTCCACTTGAAGTGACCAGTTTTGTTTATCTTCTGTGTTAACGCAGACTCAAAATCCTCCCATTCTACCTCCATTCTCTGTATTATTTAAAGGTAATATTATCACATATTCGAAGTTTGTGAATGTTTTTTTTTTGTGATATTAATCCTCTCCTTTGTAGTTTATCTTTTATCATCATGATCATCATCCTATTCTGGCCATTGTTTTATGTGGTTTGTTTCCCTTGATGACATCAACCTTGTCTCTGTCTCTCTCTCTCTCTGTTTCAGATGGAACTGATCCTCCCAGTGTTGAGAAAAGGACGCAGGAGTTCTTGAACTGGGGACAACGCAATAAAGAATCTTTGGGTAGACTCTTTGTAACGTTTTTCATCAAGGTGCTTTTACCTTGAAACCCAAAAACATCAATTAAAGAAGCAAAGCAAAGCTCCACAAGATGCGTTTGCTAGATCTTAGATAGCTCTCCTTTGTCTTGCAGTTACAATCTGTAGAGTTCCTTTGGAGACAAGGACTCTGCGTGAGTTTGCTGAGTGGTCTTTGGATATCCAAAAGATGGAGAAAATCTCGTGTGGGGATTAATGTAACTTCCGGAATCTCATTTGCGTTATTACTTTTGTTTTCTTTATCTCATTGCTTCAGATTTGTTGTGTAATTATGACAGGTTGAGGATTTTATAGACATGTCTCAAAATGTTGCAAGGGTGGTTAATGACAGAGGAGCTAAAAAGATTTACAGTTCTATAAATCAAACCGTTGAGGAACTTTTTGAATTTCTTAATGGCAAGATGGATGGAGCACATCTCAAAGACAAGTTGTTTGTTCCCCAACCTGTTATAGAGCCTCCTCCTCCTGTGTCACCAGTCAAAGTTTACCATCAACCACCTCATCACAACTACAGATGTGATGAGTTCAAGGGTCATCACAACAAAAGGCCTCGTTTTGGAGATGGTCCAAGTCGTTTCGTTCATCATAGGCATGATGGTGAAGAACCAATGCATGCAGGCGACGACAGTCATGCAGTTGATCTGCCACCACCACCGCCGCCGTTTGGTAGAGTTTATAGAATTTATTGTGAGAAATTCGGTCCTCAAAACTCTCCCTGACCTTATTTTGGCAGGCCACCGTTTTACTAGTTAGGATTTTTTTTGTCAGCACAAGTAGTCACCAACCATTTTTATAACCGAACCAGTTGCTAACTTATGTCTTAAGACGCCTTACATACCATGCTTCATGTTGCAAATTTGTCTTACGAAACAATAAAAAGACAAAAAGCTTGACTATTTTGTTATTATGACAATCTCCTTGGCCAAAGATAGCCACAATGTGTTAAAATAAAATCTTTAAATAAATCTGAGTGAGAGAACTCAAATCAAGCTTAACTTAGCGGATTCTCTTGTCAAGATGAAATCAACTGCTTCCTCGACTGTGTCAACTACCTGAAATAGTTTTAAATGAACATTAGCCTTCAGAACAATAACAAGCATCTAAAGGCTGGCTATAAGTGATGATGTCTTTACGGACCAGATCAGCAGGAAACTCAGGATGATTATCTTTCCCTTTGAAAACTCCTGTTCTTGTCAAGATTGAGAACCAAGGACTCCCGGCCTGTCACACAAATTAGGCAATGGTTTAAGTCTTCACATGGAATGTTTAGCGTCGAGATAATCATCTATACTCTGAGAGAAAGAGGCCAAAACCTGTCGTGCCCCTCTGATGTCGATTTTAGGGTTGTCTCCGACCATATATAGCGTCTTGAAGTGGTGACTTCCTTTGTTTGAGTGGAAATGCGTTGATGTTGCGATTTCTTTGAGAACATCTTCTGCGTTCTTGAACACGAACGGGTTTGGTTTCCCAAAAGATGTGAACTCCAGAGGGTTATCATGGATTCTGCACACATATCATGGACTTAATCATGTCAAGATAAATCAGGTAAATATAAATATCACATTTCTTACGGCTTTTTAAGAACAGTAGTCTCGTGTTTTCTAAAGGTTGTGCAGTGTCACATGGAAGAGACGAGTGCTTGATTTTGGCTATAAACTTACCTGTTGAATATGGATTCTAAAGCGATTCTAAAAGCTCCCATGCCAAGACGTTCAGTAGGAAACTTTGTCTGTTCAGTTCACAATGCATCAGTAATCTTATAGGATAAGTCAAAACAAATGGAGAAAAAACAGATGGGATCACCAACCTGGTAGTCTAAATCGTCATTGGCAAAGTACAAATGAGGCTGAGGTCCAATTTCTTTCCCGGGAAGTCCTCCAGTTCTTAAAATATCACAGAGGACCTGAGAGAAAGCATTAATCAGTACAATCAGATTTACTATACTATGAAGTGTGCTTATAAGCATTTGTTTGCGATAAGGAATGAAAAAACATGTATCAGATATGAACAGCAAAAGGGGGAATATGCTAACCTGGATGTCTCGGCTCCAATCAACAGGATCACTAACTATAAATGCTGCCTGAACTCTCTCGGACAGAACATTCGATCTTGATCTTGTAGTCTCCTTGTGAACGTCTTGGCCAGTCATCCATTTCTTATATGGGGCCAAGGGATCAATGTTGTCAAAGTAAGAGGTATATTCATCCAATGAAATCACGTTTCTGAAAAAACCCAAGCGCATATATATAATCACCTGAATAGAAGTTTTGAAGCAGATATACAAAAAAAATAACCGAAACCACAAAAGTGAAGAAAGGAGGTTACTTGAAACCATAATTAGACATGACTGCGGCAGGTTCTCCTTTTCCAGCTGCAACAACGAGCTCATTTTCAAACCTGATCGATTAAACGTTTTATCGAGTAAAACAAGGATACAATCAAACGGTAGTAGTGAATCCATGATTCACTATACAATTCCATATACTGCTTTCTAATCCTTGATATATCTTTTTAATAATGGGAGAGATATATATTCTAGGCAACCTACCTATTGGCTAGATTCCGGAAAGGTGAATGTGCTTGTACCATCTGAAACACAAAGGGAGGGAGTGTGTGTAAAAGCGTTGCACTTTGTGATTACTGTAATATTCAAGAGAAAAAAAAGGTTTCAACCTGCAATGGAGAAATAGGCGCACCTAATAAACGACTCATCTCAGAGGCTCTTTTAGATTCAGGCAGGCCACCTCCTGTCATACCCAAATGACCCAATGTGAGAGACTATCCAAGTGATTTTCTAAAAATATTCAATGGTAAGAAGGCTCACCATTAGTCAAGAATAAGAACGGTATCTTCAAAGCACCTTCAAAACAAACCTCAAACTCATCATCAACAACACACAAATCTAAGACTAGAGATTCACATTTCTAGCTTTTGATGAATCAAATAAAGTGGATATACCTACCGGATTCGTCGTAGAGTCGCCGTAAAGCGCCAGGGGAGCCACCTACGGGAGAGGAACCGAGAAGAATAACGCCATCTATGTCGAATGCAATCCCATAAGACGCTCTGTGTTCTCTTTTATTAGTCAGAATCAAGAAGAGAGGCAATGAGCAAACTCAGCAGCGGGAGAGAAGGAGAACTCACTGATTCGATTCCGGCGAGAGAGTGCACAAGGAACGAGTCGCTGATCCGACACTAAAATCTCCCCGCCGCCGCCGCAGCGAATTTCTCGCGATGATCCGAAGATGGTTCATTTTTACGGAGAAGAAAATTACTGGGGGCAAGGTGTTTTATACTTCTATTTTATTCCACAATTCACCTAACAGTTTTAAGTGATTACAGTTTGAACCCATTATCAAAATTAGAGACAGTTTAGTTTCCTTCCGGTTAAATAATTAATGAATCGTTTCATATAACCGGCACATCGAATTAAAAATCGAAACACGTAAACTTATTTTCTTTTACAATGTTTTATACAAACGTAGTAGTGTATTAATCCCCAAAACTTCAGTTTATACAACAACCCTTCAAACAGCAACTAAAATGGGGGAAAGATGTGAACACAAATCTCAAAAAGAAACTTTACTATTTACAGAGCCAGGAATTAACCGGTATGTTTTCTTACATATATCATACAAAGTTTACTGTCTGAATTTGAAGTTTTTGTTAATCCGATGAGGTTATCTTCTCGTGGAAAGGGACTATCATGGAAGATCACTCAGGCATGAATATCAATGTTTACAGACACCTCAGTCTCCTCTATTTCTGGCTCCATGAGCACAAGGCCATTGAGGTCGCAGATCTGATTAGATAGCGAGCGATCATGATCTTGATCCGGCCTCTCTTTGGAGGAACGGCTTCGCCTCTTCCTGAGCGGTTAGAAGATGGAAACTCCATAGACGTGAATCTAAGATCTTCTTTCAAGAATTTTCTTTTCTTTTTTATGAAACAAAAGAGAAATCAAAAGCAGAGACAGAGTTCGAATACATTTAAGATACAATAAAGAGTGAAGATATTAAATAGGCCTCGACCTGAAACACACAGACTCACTGACCAAGTCTTCACTTGCAGAGCAAGCTACCTAGGGGTAATTTGGTAAATTCAATGAAATGACGTAATTAACTTTTAAGACTTATGATTGGTTGAAGATGTAATAACTTTTGTGATCAATCGTTGTGGGTCCTCCATTCTAAAAATGAGGAGAGGAAAATTCAAGAATTATTTGCGACTCTCTAATCTTCATATATATTAATTAAAAAAAAAATTAACTAACTTTCGTATATATTCATATTGGATTAATTATTATAACTAGAGATTTTACCCGGGCTACGCCCGGGGTTATACAAATATGATTGAATATATATATATATATATAAAACATATATTACATTTATGTTTAAAAAATCCCCTATATATTATTTGAGAATCATTTAAAAAGTTGTAACCTTAAGTTTGTAAGAATTAAAAATAACCCGAATCCTACGTGGCATAACTCTTTGACTTCCATTTTCAAATCCCAAGGATTCTAGAGTATGTGATATAATGTATAGTTTAAAAATAATATTCTCTAGCAATATAATATTCCGTAGACTATAGTTGGTCGCATATATTAAATATTTATTTTTTCACATACTTTCCTTAAATAAAACCTACGGAATTACCTAATATGATCAAAATATATATGACAATTAATGATTTTAAACAATAAAGATTTGATAACAATCTGTATACTTTTTTCATTTTGTTTATTTCTTTATTATTAAAATAAATTACACAATTACATTAATCATATAATAAAAATCTAGATTTTTTTTTGTGTATGTTGTATTTCGAATTTTTTTAAATGAGTATAAATTACTAAAACTGTTAAAAGTCCCACATAAACTTTTAAGATCAAGGTTTTAATTTTTTTTTCTATACTAAAATATAATGATTAGGAGACCATATGAAGAAATAATTTTAGTTTATATATATTTAACATCATTTTAATTAAACTATACATCGTATGAAAATACATACTTATATTTTGATATTTGCCTTGAACATATATTGAAAAGTTAATATTTTAATTTTGAAATATGTCATTGTTTTTTTTAAATGATTATAATTTATTGAAACTACTAAACATCTCACATTAAAAAAAATCGTTGGTGTAAAGTTTTGTTACACAAATATGTAAATAATCATAAAATCATATGAGTAGAAACCTCATTTAATTAATATCCATATTAAAAGTGTGTTATATTACTATGTTTATATCATTTAAATTTAATTATATATCATATACAATATATAAGATTGATTGGGCTCTACCAATCAAGCGCAGTAATACGCCATTTATTTTCCATCACTCGAACACTGAAAAGTGAAAAGATATATGAAAACAGATCCATTAAATTCTAAGATTTGATCTACATTTCTAATTAAAATTGTTTCTGATCCTACGTATAGATAATTATATAAAAAATTCAAAATTCTTAAATTTCAAATACATATAAAAACAATTATATGTAAATTTTAAATTTGTCAATACTAAAATTTTATATTTTAATTACATATATTCACCCTGCGCAAGGCGCAGGTCTTATCCTAGTATAAATAGTATTTTACCGGAAAATATAAACAGTTAAACTGAATATAATTTTTGTAAATTAAATTAAATATGAGTGAAATTTGTTATTTTTAATATTTAAAATATGTATGGGATAATGAGAAAATGTGAAATGAATAAATAATTTGTTAAAACTTGGTTATTATCCAAAATATTCTTTAAAGCAATTTATAGTTCTAAAGCTGCAATTCTTGATAATGGCAAGTAGCCGGAAGTTTGTTTTCACCGGTCAATAATCTTCGTTGATGATGTTTTTCACCGGGAAATAACTTATACTTTCAAAGTTGCAAATCCTGATGGTGGCAAGTATACTGGGAAGATGGTTTTTTCTAGTCAATGACTTCAGCCTTTTAAATGTTTTACCTTCAAGCGGAACTTAATATCTCGACAGGTTCTTTTCTCCAACAATAAATTACTTTCAAAACATTCACATATTATATTTGTCCTCGGTAATATAACTTACCATACTTATTGGTGTATTGATTTCATTTTCAAAGTTGTTAGTGTTACCAAAACTTACCATACAAATGCTCAAATATAAACTACTTCGAGTGCATAAAAACATATTTTACAGTACACATGAAAATGATGTCTTCTTGTGTTTTTCTTTTTCTCTTTCTCTTTAGTTGTCGAACTACTCGTAAAAGAGGTCATTTTAGCTGCTGGAGGTTGCTCTGGCGTCAAAAACTTTCTCGGACGACCGCGTTTATTCTTTGGGGGATCCGTCGCCATTAAGGTAGGAACTGAGTGACATGGTTAGGGAGGAGGATCTAGAGGTAGAATCCGGTCGCAGTTTCTGCTGTTTGGGGTTCCTCTCTCGCAGCTTTCTATATAAGTTACTCCCCCTCTTTTCTCATTGTCTAAAATCTTGAAGGTTTCTCTAAGCATGTGAATTCTTCTTCAAGAATCCGTTCTGTAATTAACTGCAACTGAAACACATCCAAGGTTTTCTCATCAAAGCCATCATCAAATCAAACTAATTTGTACCCTTAAAGCCATTTTAGTGAGATTGTATGTTGCTGGAACTTCTTCAAGTGACTCCACTCTGATGTGTATTTGGTACATTTACTTCATCCCTTCTCTACTGGTGACCTGAAAAGAAAAATAAACTATGATTAGGTTTCCATATCTGCTTAAACTATGGATGTGAAGCAAAGACTTGTTGAGCTGTAAATCTTTATGTGGGTCTCCTCTCGAGCAGCTTTCTTATCATATATTTTGGGCTTTCAGAGACTTTGGCGAAGGATCTGATGAAAAATCAAGCTCACCCTCCAGAACTCACTCATGATTCCTTCATATGTATTTGTTTATATTAATAACACACATGATAACACCTCCAAAAACATATAAAAAAAATCTGTGATTGGAGTAACAATATGACCTCTCAAAACAGAGCTGAGCCTAAGAGTAGCACATAAACATCATTCATCACCCTTGCCTCTTAATATCTGCTTATGGGGTCGTAATCTTTGGTCTAAACTTTAGGCGCAATGTAGTATAGACTGCCAACCACATCTGTGGAGTTTTCTCCTTTAGACAACAATATACATTTGCTGAAAACAAAGTATATCAAAAAAAATCTGATTACTTAAGGAACATAACAGTTTTGAGGAACAAAGATAAACCACCAAAATCAAAAGCCTTTAACTACGAAAATTATAATATGATACTCACTCCTCGTTTCTAAGCCAAAAAGCAACCCCCGAAGAACATATCTCGCCGTTTAGGACCTGGTGAGATATCTTTGAAGAATATAACTTTGTGAGCATTGGCAGAGGAGACATGGGACACACTGTTTGATTTCATCACCATGGCTTCGATGGAGACTGGGATTCGCCATTGGGTTTTATCGCTATGGATTCGGCTTCTTGAGCGGATCTTATCGATTTTGATCGGTACCAAGGTAAGACAAAGAGGTTTTATAAAGAAATAGATAGCCAGGGAGGTGAAACGAAGACATTAAGATGAGAGTAAAGAGGAGGTTTGATTGATAGCAGAGAGTAAAGAGGAGGTTTGATTGATAGCAGAGATTCTTGGTAACAGAGATTGTGAGAAGGGGAAATGGAAGAGGAAGTGGATGGAGAGAGTCAACAATATTGGACTGTTAAATTTCAGAAGTTATTTAGAAGTGGGCCATAGATGAGCCCAAGACAAATCAGATATTATGACTACGGGTAAAGAGCCCAGCTTTTATCTGAATTCGTTTAAAACGAAAAGAATTAGGGAAAAGTGACGTGGCAGGGAACTGCATTTTTATTGGTTGATTTTTTAAATTACGTGGCAGCTATCTCCTTTCACCTTATTGAACTTTTAGTATTATAAGATAGCAATTATTCAGTCAATTACCCACTACACTACTTCTAAAATAGCAATTATTAAGAAAATATAGCAATAACATCACATAACATAGCAATTATTATTCGCCCATGATCCACTACACCACTACTAAAAATAATTCTTTGGTACAAATATATATATATATATATATATAAGCTTGTATGTGTCGCAAAAAGAATACAATTTGGAATGAAATTAGTGGCCTTAGATTTGAAGTGCGTCATTCACCTTCATTCTTACATTTTCATGCAACTTTTTTGGCAGTGGAATCGGACACCGCAAACTCCTTGTAAAACCGACGTACCCTGGTATCAAGAAGCATATCATTGTTACGGACCAATACGACGCTAGCACCATGGGCTCTTTAACTATCGAGAACACACCTCCATACTATCGCTCTCAATTTTGCGAATACCTTCGTTTAAGGTACCAGTAAACTCTAAGAAATAAAAATAACTGCCTTATAACGCATTCTCACCTATGAGGCAACTGTTCATGTGTGGCGCAGACTTTTAAAGTCTGAAGAATATAACAAAGTTTCTTGATTAGCTGCACAAACTGATAGAGCATAAATAATTTTACACTGTGATTGGCAATAAAGCAACAATAATAAACAAATTTAGCAAGGAAAGAAAAACCTCCTGATTTAAATTGAGACTCTCCTCAGGGGTATCCAATAAATGTATTTTCGAGTACTTGATTTTAGCAGTGGTTAGTAATCTTTCGATTAGGAGGAAAGACAAAACTGCTTTACTACCGACGCATATCTAGACAATATTAATAATTACTATTCTGCAGTATGGACAACCTGTCCTAGAGTACCAACCTGATTATGCTCAGGTATATCCCTAGCTTTCAAAGCCAATGTAGTATGTGTTTCATAGAAATGAAATTGACATTGAATATGGAACCCTGTCGTACAATGGTAGTACATGGAAGTTGAAGCTTAAAGGAGGTGAATCATCGTTTTAGGAAGGTTGGTACGTACATGCTCATCGATCATCAGAATCTCAAACCCAATTAGAAAGCCACCTCTAGCGTTATTTATTGCTTCACGTCGTTTATTCTCAGACAAAATCTTCTTACGTTTATTTGCCTTCATTTTCAACTCGTCGTTAACCCCGTGAGGACTCTCGCTAGACGTTCTTGTACGAACTCTGTTTTTCCTAGCTGAATCCACATTTTCAAGACTAACCCCAAGATCATCCTATATACCTAATTTTCTTGTCTCTGTTCAGATCCTGAAAAATCGTTAGTAATTAAAAATTTATAAGTTTTGATATTCAAAAGCTTTTAACTTTAAATGTTTTTCAAGATGACGTAGAACTAACCTGCATATGCTAGCTTTGTTGAGGTTATTATGGCTGGTTGCTTGTCTGATGAAAGCGCCTCTTTCTTCTGGCTTTCTGATTGAAATTAATTACTTTTGACATCAATACCATGTGCTGTTTTGGATGACTGAGAATCATCTTTAGTAAAACAGACATCATCATCACTCTTTTTAAAGTTTTTCAGACTCTCTTGGCACTGAGGCATCATGATTACCAGACGATAGTCTACTCGAGGAACCTTTTTCATTGCCACTACTGTCGGACTTCTTGTCACTAACAACACTCCATCTTTTAAGACAAATTTCTCAGGAAATACATCAGAAGCTGAGAAGACAATAAAAGTTTGTGTGCTGTAGAGCTTGAGTTTTCAATCTTTTTGCTCTCAAAGAGATTTATCCTATCTTGAACAATGGATCTCCATGTATGTTGACTGGTCTTAACAGTAGAAGATTCATCCAAACTCTCATCATTTGTCTTCTCCTCATCATTTTTATTACCCCAAAGTTGACTGATGTTTGTTTCATCAGTCACGCCTCAATCATCTGGAGCATGGAAAATAAAACTAAGATCATGTCTGGTGACTCTCGTATACTTTGCCATAATGAAATATAATGGCTGATAAAGGAAACTATGTTTAGATTAAAAAAATGTAACACAGAATTGCAAGAAAGTAAAACATGAAGATAAAGGAAGCACTCGACTCAAAACTTGTGCACCAAATGTATCAGCAAAATGTTGGAGATGAGAAACAGTGTGAGGATCAAAACCATTAGCTGAAGCGTGAGAAATCTATGTGGTAAAGTTCTTTTTAATTGCCTCAAGTCTTAAATTTGTAGCTCTTAAGAGCTACTTCCTGTATATATACACAAAGAAAAGCCAATCAGCAAAATACTTTTTCAACCCCCAAAAATAAAGCAGAGAGGTTTACTTACTTTGGTGTATCCGTCACGCCTCCATCATCTAAAACATGGAAAAGAAATCTACGATCAAGTTTGGTACTTTAAACGTAAAAAATTGATGTAACAGACCGTGAGAATATAGTGTCTGAGCTGCTTCCAACTGGGACATCTCCAAATCAAATGTATTTGACTATTTCCAAAACTTCTAGACCAGAAACAAATTGAACAAAGCTAATAAGTGGAAACTTCAACATAAAGATTACTAAGCTACTTCCTATCTTTACGTTAGAAAGGGAAAGCTAGATGTTTCGTAAAAACCTGTAGAGAGTTATTTCTTGTGAACCAAGTTGTCTTCTTTTTTTTTCTACTTCCGCTGTAAAGAATGATTTAAGTTGCAAGAATGCTCATATGATTCACAAAAGGTTCGAACAGTCATGAAGCCAGCTTCCTGTTTCTCTGCGTCTTCGAAGCACTATAATTAAAACCTCTGGGACTCAATCGAAGGACTGTCATCTTTAATCGCAGAGAGGAGTGAGTTGTGAGAGAAGCAAATTGTGAGATCGTGGTCAGCTACACGGAAATCAAACCAAAGATGCTTTGTTCTTCGCTGCGAAGAAGTTGATGAGCTCTGGACAACAAACCAAACGCTTTTCCGGCCACATGGTTTTGTTGTTCACATCTAATTGTGAAACCAAAAGATGAGGAGGTATCTGTTTATCAATGTCGCTTACTGTTACGATAAAGATGAAATAGAATTATAGAGAGTGGGATAGGGGAAGTCGAAGAGTGATAAGAGTTTGCTATTTTTGTTCCGATGAAGGAAATAATTGTTAGAGTTAGTGACAGGAGGTGTGTGCAACTGACGAAGAAGATGGAAGAAGTGGAAAAGGCGGAGAGCGTTGGAAAGGCAAGGAAGAGTTTTATTAGATGGGTGGTTTATTTAGACTTTTTGGGTTTGAGTCTTATTTGAAGTCTATGTTTTTTAAAGAAGTGAATTTGAGTGACGTGGCAACTTAATGCATTCCTATTGGATGATTTTCTGAGCTGATGTGGACAGCTTACCTATCAAGGATATTGTACTTTTAGTATTAGAAGATTTGAGTGGATGATGATTTTTCAATATATGCCAAACAATCTAAACAATATCATAAAATAACAATATATCCCTATATTTATAACAAATTTATTTTCAAATGTATAAAATAATTTTTCAATATACGCCAAACAATCTAAATAATATCATAAATAACAATATATCTTTAAATTTATAAAAAATTTTACTTTCAAATGTATAAAATAATAAAAATTAACTTGAAACATCCTATTTAGGAAGAAACGTATCTTTTGATCATTCAAAAATTAGTAATATTATATCATTATAAACATAAAGAAAAAATTTGAATATATTTAAAAGAAATTTTATTATACAAAATATAATCATATCAAATATATCTTACATCATTTTTTTAAATGACTAAAATTATAGTTAACAAATCATTCGAACTTGTCTACGTTTTTTTGATATTAGTAGACTGAATATGAAGTTTGCATTTTTGCCAATTTTTAACATTTTAGTCAAATACAAAAACAACTTATTCTACGAAGTCAAAATTTAGGTCAAATGCAAAAATGACATTTTATAGACTTCCCTATCACTTTACATTATGTAGACTCTCAATGAATTCTACTTTAAAAAGTCAAAAGTTCAATCAAATACAAAACTTAATTCTTTTACGTAAATTTCTTAGTATGTCTACATACTACTCTCTTTGTTTCAAATTGATTTATGTTTTAGAATTTTCACACTAATTAAGAAAACATATAATATTTTAGTTTCCAACCCATTATTTTTCGTAGTTAACTATTCCCCATAAGTTTTAACCAATAAGATTTTAATAAAAAATTTAAAATTTTCAATTTATCATTAATTAACGCATTAAAAATATAAAAATATATATATATATATATATATCTTTTTGCAACAATTTTTTTTCTAAAACATGAATCTTTTCGAAATGGAAGAAGTGTTTTGTTTTTATTTTCAAAGGTTAAGACATTGATTTCTAAGGAAGTCTTCTTTTCCAAAAAAAAAAAATCTAGTCAATTGCAAAAGTAACATGTGTGTTAAAAAGTAAACCGCATCGTAAGTTTACACCAAAACAGTCTACATCCGCGACACAAATCTAAAAATGACGAAAACTATGTAAATAAGTATATTTTCCGGTATAAAGCTCTTTACCACCGTACAAGCTCCAAATATGAGCAAAAAGAAGCACCTTTGACGACTCACAACTGAATTAACTCGAAAATATGAAAGTTGTGCTTATAAAATGAAAGTTATAAGAGTTTTTTTACATAAAAATGGAGTGGAGAAGAGAGAAAAAGAAAGATTTTTTGGTTTTAAAAGAGGAATAAGTGGTAAGAAACTGAGTTTTTGAACTTTTAAGAGTTCAAAAATGGTGGTTCATGGTGGTTGAATTGATGATAATAGCATTGTTGTAAATAAGAAGAAATGTTTAGGGTGTAATAGGTTTTTTCACATTTTCAAAAAAAAATTAAGAAATTAATTAATAATGGAAATTTTGTAAATAATTCAAATATAAAGAGGGTTTGAAATTTTCATGGGTGAATAGTAATGACAAAAAAAAGTTGGTTTTAGGATTAACTTGAATTTGTAGGTTGTTTTTGGAAAAACCTCTAAAACCAAAGTATATAATCATTTACGTTTAGTTAAAATATATGAAAAAACCTGAGTGTAGCCTGAGAAAATCTCTAGTCTGACACAAAATATCAACTCACTTACTCTTATAGATAGACTTTTTTTTATCTTAAAGCTTTCTCAACATAAAAATTGTATAAGTAGAAATATTTCATAACACCAAAATAGATTTAAATCTATCAGGTGACGTACAAGTAGTAATATTTCATACTTCTAAATTTTAAATTTTTTGAACAAAAAGAAAACTAAAATAAATGCTTTACACAAATTTTTAGGTAAAACATATAATACAGTAATAAACCATATAAAACATATAACATATAATTTGTAGGTTTTTTTCACATGATGTACTTTCTAATCATATATTTATAATTTTTTACAGAATTTATTAATATAATTAAAAATAAACCCATGTATCAAAATCTAGTAATGACATTACATTTTAATTTTTAGATTTTTTTAAAAAAATGCTTAAAAATACTTTATTATTTTCTTTCCAAGGCCCTAAATGTTTTTGAGACGACCCTGAAGACATCTCTGTCAGCTTCTAACAACCTGTGTAACGACAACCTCTTTCAATATAACATTTTATTAAGTCAACTAAACTTGTTTGTAATGTGATAGGAGATATTAAAGAAAGAACCACTTGTCCTATCATTGCTAAGAATTTGATCATATATCAATAACGTAATTTCCAATCGAACTTAAATTACAATTATACCATAAATTTGATATCATTTTTTTAAATTTACCTTTAATGAATGATAATTTTTAAAAATAACTTTAACTTACGATGAAAATAAATTAAATTATTTTTCTAAATATTTATAAAATATTTAGAAACTCAACCACAACTTTTTAACACTAAAACCAAAATAAATATACAAGTGTAAACCCAAATGACAATAAATTCTTGAAAAATGCTACTTAATTTATGTTAGCAATTTTTCATAATTTTTACACCAAAACTTTCTCCAACCCAACTCTTGAAATCACACCATTTTAGTATAGAGCTACAGTATCACACCAAATGGTGTGCTACTATCCACAACGACAAACATTATTCACTTACTTTTATTAATAAAATATTAGTTAAACAAATATCAATATCAAAAAAACACATATAAAATATATAATAAATATATTACATATATTGGAATAGTTTATTTTAATTTGCTATTAAAAAATTATTATATGTCTAAATAATAAATATCCATTTTAAAACAAATATTTACTGTTCTTTATTTTTTTTGCGATATTTCTACATAATAAATTTTATTTATTATATATATTACGTAATAGATATTTTAATAATATAAAAAATCAAAAATACAATTTTAGTGTAAAATTTGGTGTTCTAGTTGGAGAAGGAAAAAAAAATTGATGCTAAAATTACACTAAAATAGTGTAGTTTCCACACCAAAATAGTGTGATGAATTGGAGATGCCTTAATACAAGCAGCTATTTAGAAGTAAACCCACAAAAAGTGGAGGAAAAACCTATTTAGAGACTTATGCAGAGAGAACTTGTTTTGAAATGAAGAAGAAACAAAACAAAATATATATACTTTTCAGTGGCTACAAAGTGAAGATACTTTCAGAGAATCACAGAACACTGGAAGATACCAACAAAATATAACATGTTCTATATCTCTCTCACTCTTCATCTTATAAAATCATGAGGACAAAGTAGTAAAATATGAAACAGCAACAATCTTTTTCATGACCATTATGCTCAAATCGTGTTGAGTTTCGGATCCCACAAAAGTTGAAACTGTTATTGCAAGAACAAGAGAGAAACAGTTTTAAAGAAGAACAGACCAAGTAGAATAAGAGTGGAAAAATAATTTCAGATAAAGGTCAGAACTATAGTTGACAAACAAAGGACATAAATTTTTGGAATCATGAAGGAGAGACGACATCATGTTTTTCATGATCATCAAGATTTCTATATTTGTAAAGCCAAGAACACACAAGAAAATAGCCAAGATTCAAGACTCCTCCAATGACTAACACCCAGTAAACATTGTCTACTCTTCCATGGTTTATGTCATCTGGTAACCACGCAGTGGTCCTCTGAATCATATCTATTAGAGCAGTGCTTGTGTAAAAGCATATCCCAATCACCACCGATGTAATGGACGTTGCAGTGCTCCTCATAGACTCTGGAAACTCTTGATAGCACAAAGCTACATTCCCTGGGAAATGGAAAGCCTCTCCTGCAAGCAAAAGACAAAACCAAGAACATGATCATTTTCTTTTTATTTCATAGATTTGTCTGAAAATCAGGTCCTTACCGATTCCTACTATGACTAGAGGAGGGAATAGCCATAAGACAGACATGTCAGCAATAGATGACGACTTAAGGAAATGACCTTTCTCTACTATCTTCAACCGCTTTGCTTCAACTATGGCAGTCACAGCCATGCTTAGAATGTTGAAAACATGGCCTATACCGACTCGTTGGAGTGGTGTGAGGAACTTTCCCGTTAGCTTTTGGTAAAATGGGTAGAGAAACCTATCGTTGACTACGATAAATAGGCAAGTGGAGAGAAGTGTTATGACTTGGAGAGAGCCTGCAGGGATTTTAAAGTTGGAACCAAGCCTCCTATCCATCACTAGACCTTGAAGAACTGTTAAGCTTAGCTGCATCGCGATTGGAGTGCTCAAGAATATCGTGGCTAACGCAAGAGGGATGATTCTTATGACTGCTTTGAAGTCTTCCACTTGTTGAACGCTACATAGTCTCCATGGATTGTGAATTGTTCCATCTGGTTTAACCTCCTCTTCTTGTTTCAATGCTGCACGGTTAAAGAACCTGCATGCGTGTTTGAGAAAAAAAATCATTAGAATGACCTAGAGCAGACCCTGAGATTTTGGAGGCTATAGTCGATTTAATAAAGATTACAAATTTGGGGGCATGTATCTATATAATTTTCTTCAAAAAGTTTGGGGGCTAGCGAATATTTCATTTGGCTTTGTCCAAGACCGGCCATTGGAATGAGCTCTCAATGATACAATGAAACTGCTGTTATGAAGCTGGTTTGTTACCTCAAACTGTTTGTGGGGATTGCGAGTGATTCACTGTGGTAGTCTTTTCCGTTGGTGGAAACCACAGCTTGTCTTTTGAGCACAGCTGCGAAAATGACGCGAAGTAGACTTGTGAAGGGACTTCCTAAGGGCTTGTCATGCTTGTAGAATCTTCTCCCCAAGATGAAAACCAAGAAGCTGAAGAGATTAGCAGCTACGCACAGACCAAACCCAAAGGTCCAGCTGATGTTGTCTTCAGAATAGACAATAGCGGTTGCACTTATAGCTCCAGCTAGATACGTTGTGAAGAAAAACCAGTTGAAAAAGCTGCCTTGGTCTTTAGTTTTATCATACTGGTTCGCACCAGCGGTTGCTAAAGTAAACCGTGTCCCTCCAGTTCCTATAGAGGCTAGAGTTATGGCTGTATAAAGAACACCGAGCTGGATTTTGGAAGGTGATTGGCATAGACTTGAAGCTGTGTCACAGGAGTTGGGTCTTAAAGAGTCAAGCGCAGCTGTTAGTGTCAGCAGAGCTACGCCCATAAGAGAAATGAAAGCAGAAACTGAGATAACAGGGATGGTTCCAAAGAAGGAGTCAGCAGCAATGGCTCCAATGGCTGGAACCATACAGATACAACCACTGACAATGTTGGATATCTGAGCTGCTGCGATGCTCTTCACGTTGAACTCCTCAATCAGGTAGACGATCAAGTTTAGTAACCAACCCCAAGCAGCTATTGTCAGTCCTAACAACGTAGCTGCAACATAGAAAGATAGAGATACCTTTAGGTTCTTGATCCTAAGCTCTAATGGTTATGAGAAAGATGAAAAACAGAATCTCTCACCTATCATAAACGGAAAGGTGATCCAGCCTCCACCACGGCGTTTGGTGCTTGATTCTTCAGACATTTTTGTTTCTGCATCACCAGAGACTGAACCATCCATGTCTCTAAATCAAGTACAGATCTTTTACCCTTTTTTTTTGTTAACAATGGTTTGAAATGCTGGAAGATATATAATATAAGCAATGCTACAGGAACGATAATGTTTAAAGAAGATGACTTTGGAATGGTCACTATACTTTATTCTCCACGAGCAGCAGCCTCCAACAAGAAACGTTAAAAAAAGAAGTATAAAACACAAAGCGCTTCCGTTGTTGTGAGGTGAGCCATCACTGTCTGCTTAGAACAGCCGGTGTGGAGACAACACTTTTATCCTTACCTAAAACATGTAATAAGTCAACTCTAAATTGTCCTGTAAAGGATATATTGGCTAAAATAAATACCCATTTGCCAAATTGTTGCCAATGATATGACCATACCTACTTTAATAATGCAAGCAGCTACACAGAGCCAAGATCATAAAAAATTATTATAGTCATTGAATATGAATAGATTACTAACTAAGATGGCACCCACTAATTTTGAGAATAGGAAGCTCAGGTTTGTTGAGAATATAAAGCATCCACAGCGTTGAGAGACTGTTAAATTCTTTAAAAATTAACAAGTAAGGAATTTTATTTGATTAAGAATCTAATCAATGAAAAAGAAACATATGGAAGAAGAGGGGAAAATTGACTTAAAGTATTTGAAATCGATAATTTTAATATTCAAATATTGCTCGCGCAAAATTATTCTCCAAATAATAGTTCACAGTGCGAAATTAGGAATAAAATAGTCAACCGTTAACTGATTAATATAAAGATAACGGTTTATGTTAACGGTTGACTATTTTAATCATAAATTTACACAGTAAATGATTGGTTGGGGAATAAACATGCGTATATCAGTAAATGGTTAACTATTTCATTCCTAATTTTGTACATTAAACTATTAGTTGGAGAATAATTTGCGCACAATACTTGAATATTAAAATTACCGATTTCAAATACTTGAAAAATAAAAAGATCATTCCCCTCTTCCTCCATATGTTTCTTTTTCATTGATTAGATTTTTAATCAAATAAAATTCCTTGTTAATTGGTAAAGAATTTAACAGTCTCTCAACGCTCTCAACGCCGTGGATGTTCTATATTCTCAACAAACCTGTGCTTCCTGGTCAAAAGAATTTTTAAACATGTGCGCAAAAGTATGACTATTACATTGCATTCTATTGATGATGATATTCTAGAGTAGTTTAACAAAAATCACTTAATTCTGTAATTCTTTGAAATCATGTAAAACCTCGTTAAAAAATAAATCACCTCAAATTTTAGATTCAATAAACCCCCTTAATCCCATAAAAAAAGATTTTGAGTTCTTACAAAAGAAATAAAATAATATATGATAATTACATTGCATATGTGATTGTCTAAAGTTGAGATAACTACATATCATTATTTAAAATAGAGATCGAATTTACAACATATGATTCTCTAAGTAATACGAAATCATCCATAGGTGATTTTATAAACATGAAGTACATCAACAACAAGACTTGTAATATTTTATATATCATTGTGAAACATCAAAAATCTCATTCAAAAAGTAAAAATCTTATATATTTATCTAACTTGAGAATTTTTAAATTATGATTTATTTTAAAAAAATATTGATATTTTTAATTTCCCAAATATTTCAATCGGCAAATTAAATACTCAAGTATTATATGCATATATTTATTCTTCAACTAATTATTGATTGCGTAAATTTATGATTAGAATAGTCAACCGTTAAAAATTGACGGAAACCGTTATCTTTCCGTTAATAAGTTAACGATTGACTATTCCGTTCCTAATTTCGTGCAGTCAACTATTAGTTAGAGAATAATTTTGCGCGAGCAATACTTGAATATTAAAATTGTCATTTTCAAATACTTGAAGAATAAAAAACTCATTTTCCCGGAGGAATAATTGATTTAAGAGTAAGCAGAGTACTAACAACATCTCCATCTCCACATCATATAAATGGAGTGGGAAATAGAGTTATGAACAAAAAATAAAAGCATTACTCTATAAATGAAGTAATCTTTTATTTATTTTTTGTTTATTACTCAATCTTCCACTCCATTTTGGAATAAAATATGAAGTGAGGATACAGATGCCCTACACATCTTTCGTTCATTGTTCTACCTTACATATTTGTTTTGATTTTTAAGGGTAAACTACATATTTCAACATCAAAAATATTATATACCAACAATTACACACAATCTTCCAATTTTATCCTAATTCCACACAGTATAAATGCTAAAACTTGTTTCTCTCCAATTCAAAAAAACGAAACCCATATTTTCATAGACAAATGTTTGGCTTGGTTTAGTGGTTTTGAACATAAATCGGTATCAAATAGTATGTTTTGGGACCAAATTTAAAATCGGATCTAACCTGAGATCTAAATACAAACCCGAACCACCCTCTGAATCAGACATTGGAAAAGTTGAAAATTGGATTGTGTCAGATTAATTAGGTAGCCATTGGTTATATTTTAATTACGTGAACATTAAACCCATTTAAGTCGGATTGTATTGTGTTAGTTTATACTTATTAATTTATACTTATTCCATTATGGGAATACAATTTCGATCTTTCGGATTAGAAAAAAGTAAGTTTTATTCTAATATATGGAATTATGACAAAGTTAAAAGATAATGCGCAATTATTGCTTTATAATATTATAGTGTGGAAATATGTTGTTTAACCGACTTTTAATCTCTTGAAACTGGATGAGACCGGCCCTGCGGGTGCCCTTACAGAACTATATACAATATTTCCTTATTGTCCTTGTATGTGAAGTAAGAAAATGTGAAGAAAAGAACTCATAGCTGGAGTACTTTATATCAGAGCTACATGCACTCACTAGCAGTAATACAACAACATTAAACAAACAAATAGGATTACACATGTAAAAGTATACATGAATAAAAGAACAAAGCAAAGATACTAGGGGGCAGCGATTCCGATGAATATTTGGTAATACAGGCCATTCGTTCGGTTGCTGCTCTTCTAAGCATAAGTTGGATTGAGCGCAATGGCTTCCCTGTAGATCATCTCTTTTATCTGTTCCTCGTCTAGAGGTTGTTGCTCAAAGTCGAAAGAAAATGGCTTTAGACAGATTGGCTCATCATTTGGGTCGTGCAATTTGGCAAGGTACGGGTGATTCAGAGCTTCTTCAACTACACACATAAAAAAAGAGATGTTTTTAATTAGTTTTGAATCAATCAAACCATGATGATGATGATAAGAAAGAAACAGAGAAACATGTATATGTTAATAACACTTACCAGTGATTCTTTTGCTGGGGTCAAAAGTCAACATTTTGTCAACTAGGTCAATGGCCAATGGGTTAACATGAGAGAAAAGTTTAGCTAACGGCTGGCGAGGGAAGTTGGGAAGTTGCCGGATGTATCTTTTCGCATCCTCGTTGTGTGTAAACCCGAGATCTGATTCTGTCGGCGTGCCAAGCAACTGCAAGATTCATCACATAATTACAAAACAGTCCAGATCTTGAATCCATGCTACAAGTAGATGTTACCTCTGTTAATAAGCGCATCTGATGGACATGGTCTTTACCAGGGAACAAAGGTTTTCTGTTCATGAGCTCCATAAAGATACAACCAACAGACCAAACATCTATAGCAGCTGTGTAATCTGATGAGTTCAACAAAAGCTCAGGTGCCCTATACCATCTGGTAACAACATACTCAGTCATAAACTCGTTCTCTGAAGTCGGTCTAGCTAGACCGAAGTCACAGATCTTTAGATCGCAGTTGGCGTTCAGCAGAAGATTGCTAGGCTTTAGATCCCTGTGAATCACTTTAGCTGAGTGGATGTACTTGAGCCCTCGAAGAAGCTGGTACAAGAAGTACTGTTTCAAGAAGATTCATGTTAGTTTCTTGAAACAAAATTATCAATCAAGACAAAACAAAAACAAAAAGAGTTTTATTACCTGACAATGTTCCTCAGACAAACCCTGGTTGGATCTGATGATTTGGTGAAGATCAGTGTCCATTAACTCAGTTGCAATATAAACATCACTGAACTGTCTTCTAAGTGGTGGAGGAACCACATCTCTTATAGCTATGATCTGTAATAACAAAAGAGGCCTCTCTATTAATACAATTATTCATCTAATTTATGCAGATATTAATCAAGAAAAATACAAACGTTTTCATGATCAAGATGACGAAGAAGCTTGATCTCGCGAAGTGTACGCTTTGCGTCCATGTGATTATCAAAGGCGTTGGCTATCTTCTTCATCGCCACTAGCTCGTTCGTCTCCGAATCCAACACAGAGCTTCACCAATCCCAATTGTAAAAAAAAAATCAAAACTCCAATCTCCAGAAAATTAAAAAAAAAAACAGCGAACATACCAGACGATTCCATATGCGCCTCGACCGATTGGTACAATAGGAGGACGGTACTTGGATGTGATCTCGAATAAACTACCAAAGATATCGTAGCTTATGAACTGTCCTCCGTGCGTCTCCACCGCCGGAAAATCAGGATATTGGCCGCCGGCGTTGTTCATCTCTCTCTCGATTAGTCAACTTCAAGCTTGACTTTTGTTGTGGTGCTTTGAGGTGTAGTGAATCTGAAGGTATTGTGTGGATCGTTTATTATATATAATAAATAATATATATTAAAGATAGATAAACTAAAATGAGTTTTCGCGGTAACTGCGAGGAAGAAGAAGGGAAGACACGGAGGGAGATGAGAAGATTGTGTGGATGAGATTAGAGCCGCCTCAGATCGACGTTTGCTGTTCGATTTTGACTTCGTCAACGGTCTTTCTCCTTAGGGGTGTCAAAATGAGTTCTAAAATTGTTGACTCAGCTCAGCTCAATTTTTTTACGAATACGGTTTCTATTTTTTAGACTCATTTAATAAATGACTTTATTGATCGAGATTAAATTAGATTACGAGTTATACGAACGAGCTATAATGAACATGAATCACCTCATGAGCTTAGTCATTTTTATACTTACAATTATATATATATATATATATATATAATTTTTTGGATAACTTCTATTTTTCTTATGTAAAAAAATAATTTCTATATTAATCATATTTATCTTTTAAAATTAAAATATAAAATCAAATATTCTTAAAAGATAATTTCTATATTAAGCATATTTATCTTTTTAAATTAAAATGTAAAACATACATAAATAATATAGAAATTAAACTTTTTAAAAATTATCTATAACTTTTTAGAAGAAAGAAAATAGATTTTTTTCTAAATAGAAATTATCTAACTGTTCTATACTATAAACTCATGTTATCTTATTATCTTTCTTACAAGCTTTGTTGATTCCAAATTTCTAAATATTTTATTTTATTTTTATGATTTAGACACATGAAAGCCTTGAAGATCAATTGTCTTGATACTCTTATGAGTAATAAGGATTTTGGATCCTTAGTTTAACTTAATTTATTTTTTAAGTATTAGTTTTATTTAATATTATTTTTTTGGATTTTTATATATAAATTTTGAATAATATTATTAAAATTATTTAAAATATTTTATTTATAATTTTTTGAATATTAGATCGTGAGAGTTAAATCATTTAACTCATAATCTAGATGATCTGAGTTCAAATTTACATATTAAATTTCATATTATAAATGAACTGAACTAGTTCACGAAAGATCTGAGTTCACTGTGAGCTGAACTGAACCGAGTGAGCTAGCTCATTTTAACACTCCTATTTCTCCCAACGTCGTCCTTCACAGTTTTATCTCTCTGCCCATTTTTGTCTTTTTATAAGATTTTTCTCTTGCATCAAAGTTTTCATATTTATAATTTATGTACTGTTGAATAACACTTAAAGAAATAAATTTTTGTATTTGTGAATATGGTAAAGCAACGAGAAAGTGTTAGTAACTGACTTTTTATTGTTTCTCCACTTACATCTTCATTATGAAAAACATAGAGCCTATTTATAGAAGAAGATTAATTGCTTACTCATCTTCTCACTAGTACACATAAGGACATGTGTTAATGATGAAGCTAGTGTAAAAATAAGACAAGTATATCTGATGAGGATCACCATTTGTAGGACATGTGGTCTTTGATGACTAATCATTATTTGTAACACTCCCCCTTGATTAGTCATCTTGTACTACGTACTGCCTCGTTAAAAACCTAATCACAGAAAAACCCAAAGGGATAAAAACCATGATGAGGGGAAAAAGAGTACAGTGACGTAGTCTCCTCCTGAGAATAATGGACGTAGCTCATTCTTCATAAGTCACGCAAATGACGCATTCCGATATTGTAGACGTGTTTTCGGAAAGTTGTAGTAGGAAGAGCTTTTGTAAACAAGTCAGCTGGATTGTCGCATGACCGTACATACTCTATGTCCACTTCTTTATTTTTCTCGAGCTCCCGTATGTACGAGAAAAATCTTGGAGGAATGTGCTTTGTTCTGTCGCTCTTTATATAACCTTCTTTAAGTTGAGAGACACACGCCGAATTGTCTTCAAATATTTTCGTCGGCTTTTTCTTATCAGCTATTCCGCTTGCGTCTTGTATATGGTGACTCATTGATCTAAGCCACACACATTCTCGACATGCTTCGTGAAGCGCAATAGTCTCTGCATGGTTCGAAGAAGTTGCAACCAGAGTTTGTTTCTGGGAACGCCAAGAGATCGCGGTTCCACCAATTGTAAAAACATAGCCGGTTTGCGATCGAGCTTTATGAGGATCTGATAAGTATCCTGCATCTGCAAAACCAACCATACCAAACTCGGGTTTTCTAACATATATTAACCCCAGGTCAACTGTACCTTGGAGATAACGGAATATATGCTTTATCCCGTTCCAATGCCTGCGAGTAGGAGCAGAACTATATCTTGCAAGTAGGTTAGTAGCAAAAGCAATATCAGGCCTTGTACAGTTTGCCAGATATAAAAGCCCACCGATAGCGCTCATATAAGGTACTTCAGGACCGAGTACTTCCTCGCTATCTTCACATGGTCTAAAAGGATCTTTCTCTACATCGAGAGATCTATTTACCATTGGAGTACTCAAAGGAGTCGCTTTGTCCATAAAAAAGCGTCTTAATAACCTTTTCGTATAATTTGATTGATGCACAAATATTCCTTCTCGGAAATGCTCTATCTGGAGCCCAAGACAAAACTTTGTCTTTCCGAGATCTTTCATTTCGAACTCTTCTTTCATATGAGTTCGAGCATCATCAACCTCCTTTTGAGTTCCAATAATGTTCAGGTCATCAACATATACAACAATGATCACAAAGCCAGATGACGATTTCTTTACAAAAACGCATGGACATATTGCATTATTCACATATCCTTTTCTCAATAGATATTCACTTAAGCGATTGTACCACATGCGTCCGGATTGCTTTAGTCCGTAAAGTGATCGCTGTAACTTGACCGAACAAATCTCCCTAGATTTTGCTTTCAATGCTTTTGGCATTTCCAATCCTTCAGGGAGTTTCATGTATATATCATTATCCAATGATCCATATAGATATGCAGTCACAACATCCATAAGATGCATTTCAAGATTTTTCGATGCCGCTAGGCTCATCAAAAATCTAAATGTAATTGCATCCATCACCGGAGAATACGTTTCCTCAAAATCAATTCCCGGTCTCTGAGAAAAACCTTGGGCAACTAATCGGGCTTTATATCGTGTTACTTCGTTCTTTTCATTTACTTTTCTCACGAATACCCACTTGTACCCAACAGGATTTATATTCTCAGGTGTTATGACTATTGGTCCAAAAACATTTCTTTTATTTAGGGAGAGTAATTCAATTTGAATGGCCTTCTTCCACTCCTCCCAATCATGTCTTTTATGACATTCTAAAATGGACCTTGGGTCGGGATCATCATTTTCATGATCGATCTCTTTGGACACAGAAAAGGAGAACATTCCATCAATATCTTTTATTTTATTTCTGATCATAAATTTTTGATCACGGGCGTAGTTGATGGAAATCTCATACTTTTCTATTCCCTCCTCGTCATCTGGATCATCATCTTTATTTAGTTCTTTTTGAACCTTTATGCCTTCTTTCAGACATTTTTCAGTATCAGGTTCTTTAGGAACTTTTCCATTTATGTCTTCTTTCAGACATCTTTCAATATCAGGTTCTTCTGGAACCTTTCCACTTTGCTCAACCAATTTCTTTTTCTTTCGGGGATTTTTATCTTTAGAACCCGTTGGTCTCCCCCTCTTTAACTGAACCCTAGGTTCATTCATTGTGTTTCCATCAGTTTGTCCTTCAGGAACAACAACTCTTGATGGAACATTCTCAACGGGTATATATGACTTTGTCACCCTTCTCGTATCTGTGAACGCATCTGGTAACTGATTTGCCAAATTATGCAAGTGCACAATTTTCTGAACTTCCAGTTCTCTTTGATTTGTAGGGGGGTCAAGGTGTAACAACGACGGTGTACACCATGTAACTTCTTTAGGAATTTCTCTAATTCCTCCCCCTAACGCTGGAAATTCTTCCTCATTAAAATGACAATCGGCAAACCGTGCCGTAAACATATCACTAGTTACCGGTTCAAGATACCTTATTATACTTGGTGACGTATAACCCACGTATATCCCCAATCTCCTCTGTGGGCCCATTTTTGTTCTTTGTGGTGGAGTTATCGGAACATAGACCGCACACCCAAAGACACGGAGATGAGATACATCTGGCTCCTGCCCAGATGATAATTGTAAAGGGGAGTATTTATTATCTGCACTCGGTCTCAGCCGAATAAGTGCAGATGCATGCAAAATAGCATGACCCCATACTGAAATTGGGAGCTTTGTTCTCAATATCAACGGTCTTGCAATCAACTGTAACCGTTTGATCAATGACTCGGCCATGCCATTTTGTGTATGAACATGGGGAACTGGATGCTCCACATCAATCCCCACTGACATACAATAATCATTAAAGGTTTGTGATGTAAATTCACCAGCATTATCAAGCCTTACTTTCTTTATGGCATACTCTGAGAACTGCGTTCTCAACTTTATTATTTGGGTAATGAACTTTGCGAAAGCCGTATTTCTTGTCGTCAAAAGACAGACATTTGACCATCTGCTAGATGCGTCAATCAATACCATGAAATACTTAAATGGCCCGCACGGTGGGTGGATTGGCCCACATATATCACCATGGATTCTTTCTAAAAACAATGGTGATTCATTGCTAACTTTTACTGGTGATGGCCGAGTTATAAGTTTTCCTTGAGAACATGCATTACATGTAAACTCGCCCGTTTGCAAAATTCTCTCGTTCTTCAACGGATGGCCATTTGAATTTTGCACTATCTTTCTCATCATGACTGAACCGGGATGTCCTAGCCTCTCATGCCAGATTTTAAATGTATTAGTAAACTTCAAGTTTACTGTGGCATAGGACTCAGTCATGTTTATTTTCGTACAATATAGTCCAGAGGATAACATTTTTAACTCTTCTAATATATGTTTCCTCTCGGACTTAATGCAAAGATATTCAATGCCATCTTTATTCATAGTCTCAATATGATATCCATTTCTCCGGATATCTTTAAAACTTAACAAGTTTCTATGAGACTCGGGGGAATATAATGCATCACTTATTTCAAATTTCGTCCCCCGTGGCATTGAAAATTTCACTCTTCCGGAGCCCTTAATAATCTTTGCACTACCAGATATTGTACTTACGCTTCCAGCGTAATCTTTTATTTTGAGACTGGAGAAGTATTTCTTATCTTTAATTATTGTGTGCGTTGACGCACTATCTTCCAAACACATATCTCCATCCATAGTCTCAAAGTCTGGCATTTTTCTGAATTTAAAATATTCATAAAACATTATTATTAAACATAAAATATTACATATATCTTACAACAAAAGATATAGATATTATAATACAATAAACTTATATCACATCGTTTTTACATTTACTCATCGATTCTTTCTGAATCAACCAGAAAGTCTGATACGTCAAGATGAGTATCATCATTTAAACCATGAAAGGATGGTCCGGGTTCATCAGAGATGAAGTTTGTTTCACTTCCTTTCTCTTTCGCTTTTTGGGATTCTCTATACAGATCGGCTAAGTGTTTTGGTGTACGACAACCACGTACCCAATGACCTTTCATACCGCATCTGTAGGAAACCTTTTCTGTTTGCCTTTTATAATCCCGGCCCCTTTCGTTTTCGTGGAAGTCTTTATTATTTCTTTCATCATACGGACGAAATCTTCTTCCTCTTCCTCGTCCTCTTCCACGACCATGGTAACAATTTCTACCACGTCCACGTCCTCGTCCTCTCCAATTATCATAACTGGATGATGCAACATTCACTTCGGGGAATGGAGCTGATCCAGTAGGACGAGCATGATGGTTTAAAGTCACGAGTTGATTATTTTGCTCTGCTACAAGGAGTACTTGCATCAACTCCGAGTAACGAGTATACCCATTCGCCCGGTATTGTTGCTGTAGGACTACATTTCCAGGATGGAACGTGGAGAGAGTTTTCTCGATCATATCATAATCACTTATTTTCTCTCCACATAACATCATCCTAGATGTAATTCCGAACATCGCAGAATTATATTCACTTATACTTTTGTAGTCCTGGAACCGGAGATGGATCCACTCGTGTTTAGCTTCCGGTAAGATCACATATTTCTGGTGATCGAACCTCTCTTTTAAAGATTGCCAGAGGTCCGCAGGATCCTCTTTCGTAATATATTCATCTTTTAAACCATCATGTATATGGTGTCGTAGAAATATCATGGCTTTAGCCTTTTTCTCATCCGACCACTGTTTTTGAAATATCGATGGTTTCCAAAAGCCCGTTTCCTCTCAGGTGCATCTTTGCACCCACTGCCCAAGTCATATAGTTATTTCCCGTAATATCAAGGGCATTTATTTCGAGCTTTGTCAGATTCGACATGATAACTGTATTCATAGAATAATATATTTTAAAATATAATAAGTACAATAATTTAAAGGTAAAAATTAAAAGCAGAAACTTAAATTAAAAGTAAACTTAAATTGCAAAAATTAAAAGAGGCAAAAATAAAATTGAAGGCTTAGCCTTCCACATGATCCGAGGAGACAGAGTCTTCCATATTGATCATTTTTATTTTTCAAGGTCTGAGGAGACAAAGTCTACCATTTTAACCTTTTCTTTTATTCACGGAGGCAAAGCCTACCACGTGTTTCTCTGATCGTGAAGGCATAGCCTATCTTAACAATCAGTCGGGGGAAGGCAACGCCTATCATCCCGAAGAATAAACGGAGAAGGCAGAGCCTTCACTCCGGAACAATAACAAAATTAAAATATTTAAAATTATGAAGAACATAAATTAAATCTTACCTCGCTAATATAACTTTGTTTGGTATAAGAGCCTCGTGCTGATAACGTGTTGAATAACACTTAAAGAAATAAACTTTTGTATTTGTGAATATGGTAAAGCAACGAGAAAGTGTTAGTAACTGACTTTTTATTGTTTCTCCACTTACATCTTCATTATGAAAAACATAGAGCCTATTTATAGAAGAAGATTAATTGCTTACTCATCTTCTCACTAGTACACATAAGGACATGTGTT